>CM035111.1:14939967-15181274 GCA_020205505.1 Panax japonicus
GCAACCTCACGCACCCATCGAATATTAGATGAAAAATACAATTGTTTATTCATATTCAGGCTTACCTTGAATTCGTACCAAACGATTGGCGTAGGATAGCGTTAGCAATTCTATATTGAAAGACTTGTAAACAGTTCAATCAATCTATCAAGATTAGTCTAGCCGAGTTAAAACTAGCATCGAATCTTTCTTTAAAACAATACATGCATCTCATAACTTGAATCATTTTGAAAACCTGGCTAACACGAAGGTTAGACAAACGTTTAAGAAAAACTTGACTTCAGCGTCTGCTACAGTATAATTACGTTTCCTTTGAGTCTTTACGGTCTCTACATCACATAATCACATAACATACCACATTAGGTCATGAATGAACATACATAGTTCCTACAGAATCTTACCCTTCTTCTCAATCTAATCGTATATTAGATTTGTTATTATTGGTTCCGGCTTTCGATCGTTCTTTTACATCGTTCTTACCAACTTCTGTCTCTTCTATAATTTAAGTGAAATTATTTCATTAACACAACTCGTTCCGAGTTAAACAACTTTCATCACGGCTTACTAATTTAATTATTAATCGAAACTCGATCGTCATTGGTGAAGTATTAACATCACATATCATTCACGATTTTTTTAATTAACCTTTACGTTCTTCGTTCCCACTCAATTGATTATCTTCAACTTTCAGTGTATTACTTAAGGTTTACCACATCTTAATTATGCTACATTAAGTTTAGTAATTTATTGGTTCATTACTAATTACCTGTCTTTAATTCCCTACTTGATAAACTCTTGTTACTGTGCATGATCTAGTACTGGAACTGCTGCGCCAGCTTCTTCTCTTGGGTTCGCGCTGCGGCGCGGGCTTTTGGTTTCTAAACTTCGGTCACGGCGCTGCGGCGCCATTCCTAGTGTAATCGGTCGCGCTATGGTGCCAGTTAACAGGGGCTGAAGCTCACTTTGGCGCTGCGATGTGACTTACTTTTCCTTGACTGGCGCCGCGGCGCCAGTGCTCAGCACCATAAAATTTTTAACAGTTTTTCTTTTAGGTGAGATTTCCGGGCTCGTAACTTCTTGTTATAAGTCCGAATTGGCTCGTTCAAGAGCCTACAGTTCACAAATCACATACTCTACTTGTTCGTGCAAGAATTTATCTATTCGACTTCGTTTGCTAAAATTCCACGTATTAGTCCATTTTTAACGAAAATGATAAACGTTCGTGAATGTTCAACGCTCGTTTCTTCGTTCTAAGTCGGAATCCGGCCATTTTCAAGTCCACAACTCTATAATGCCAAATAAGATTTGTCTCCATTGAAAACCAGCGTTTCTAAGCTCAATATCAAAATTTAACTTCCATTCCGAGAATTTCATGAATTTGACGATTGTCGTTTAATCGTGTGAATTACGGCGAAACTTCGTTACTTAAGATTTGTTCTTCTTTTCAAATGGATTCAATTAATCATACTAACCTCTTGAAATACATACTTCATTAGCTTATAAACATGATAAGTTATTACTTATTCTTGATGAGTTTGTAACTTATTAAAGTATAAAAATACTTATGTTTCCATTTCTCATGACTTATGTCTTCTTTTCATATGACTCATTATGGTTAACGACTTTTAACCATCATTCTTACTTCTTATTATCATACTAACTTTATTAATGTAAACATGTTACAAGTGTGATAACCCAGGATTTCGAATAATCCAAAAATTACGAATAATTTTTTTTTTATATTACTATTAATTATTAATTTTGTGACAAGTTTCTGTGATACGTATATCGAGAAGGACAATTTATGTATTGACTAATAAAATTAGAGTAGAGTTGTGCTTAACGGAGAATAGAAACCCTAACCCTAATTTTCGGAACGGGATTCGATAGAAAATATAATTAAAATAATTATATTAATACGTATGTGTTTGAACGGTATAGAATTTTTGATCAATAATTGATCGGATAGGTTTTAATATTATAAAACCCTAATATACGATTAGAAACCCTAATTGTACGCCGAAAAACCCTAATTTAAAATGTGGGATTTTCAAAACCCTAATTAGGAAACCCTAATTTTTATTAGCATGCCTAAAGTATGCATTAAACTTAAATATGATTAGAAATCACTAATTATATTTTGTAAATTGAATTTCTATTTTAGAAACCCTAATTTTAGTTTAGAAAATTTATTTTTCTAATTAAACCCTAAATTTGAAATTTATGGGAATTAGAATTTTGAGACCTAAAGGGTACAAAACCTAAACCCTAGATTGTCCAAACCCTAAACCCTAAGGGTTTCATTTAATCCAAATTCTAGAAAAATTTGGAAATTACAAAATTGCCCTTTTTGGAGATTTTTTGATTTCTTGCAAATCTTTACAAATCAAGAGTTGGTGAACAACTCATTTGACTTTGTGACATTAGAATCTCAGCAAATCAAGCCAACTCAGCCGAAATTGTAGCAACATGCATGAATCAAAGTGTTATATATAAGATTTAGAGAGAGAAAATCAAGAAAACATTGCCATTTTGCTAGCTTGCTCTCACCAAATCTCTCTCTCTCTAAACCCACGAAAACTCAGTGTTGGACCAGTCTTATAAACATCCAAAGATCAATCAATAACAGATTGGATAGCCAAAATCAAGAATCAAAAGCTAGAGTGGTATAAAACCCTAATTTTGAAACCCTTCAATTATTTGTTATTTGTTGCAATTGATTGTTCAAATATGTGTAATAAGGTGTCAATTGATGATCTGGGTTGATAAATCACGAACCCATAACATCAAAGTGCACGAATTTTAAGTTTTCCAAAATCTGGAAATTTGAAAATCTGTGATTTTTAGACAAATGTCAGATCTTATAACTCCGTGTGAAATAAATGTTTTTGATGTTTAAGACTTGTAACTTGTATCCTGTTATGAGGTCTTTAAGTTGAAAAAAGAATGAAAGCCATATCTATTATAGATCAAAAGTTATTCACGGTCAAAACCCCGTTGACCGAATCTGTCAAGAACACTTACCCAGAAAATTCGAGCCCAACCTCCGTGTTCAACTTTGACCGATTATATCTAGTTAATGGTTTGATTTTTTAGTGTTATTATGATTTCTAGTTGTAGTAATACACTTTATCTAATATCTAGAGTTGATAGATCATGTAAAGAATAGCTAGAACATATCTTAAATCGGCTTTGAAAGTGACCCCTCGGGTCTGTTTCTGCCCAGAAAAGTTTTGGCAGCAAATTTGGAGGCTTTGATCTCCTTGTTGTGATGTTTTTTAACCAAAGTGTTGGTTGGATGTTGTAGTGTGACATTTTTTATACACATACAAACTTTTAGATAGCTCAGATCATGCTTAGATCGTGAGTTATAGTCGGTCAAACTAGACAACCTCGCCTGCCGGAAAAATTCTGGGCAGCCCTCAAGAACACCTACAGCAACGCTAAGTGTCGCTATAGGCCTTTAGCGACGGATTTAATTATTTATTTTCTGAAAATTCCGAAATTAATTAAAAATTAGAAATAAATTCTAAAAATTACCAAAAATGATTTTAAAAATTCTTTTAAATTATGAAAAATAATTTTTGAACAATTGGAATATTTTTCTTTAATATTTATAATTATTTAAATATTAGAGGTATTTAATTTATTTAATTAGTGTATTAAATAAATTAGAGAAAAATGAATTAATATTATGAAAAATTATTTTAAATAAGAAAAATGTATTTAAAAATATTTTGAGTTATAAAAAGTAACTTTTAATATTTTTGGAGAATTTTCATTAATAATTTAATATTAATGATATAATATTTATTTGATTATTAAATTAAATAAATAAGATGAAAATGATTTAAATGATTTAAAAATCATATTAATTTAGAATAAAGTGTTAAAAAGTATTTTAAATTATAAAATATAATTTTCAATATTTTTGGAGAATTTTCATTAATAAATTAATATTAATGATATTTGATTTATTTAATTATTATATTAAATAAATGAATTAAAAATAATTTTATTGATTTAAAAATTATTTAAAAATGAGAAAAATGATTTAAAAATATTTTAAGTTATAAATTATGACTTTTAATATTTAGATAATAATTTCATTAATATTTATATATTAATGGTGATGATTTAAAAATGATTTTAATTATTTTAAAAATCATTTAAATAGAATATTGATGATTTAAAAATATTTTAAGTTATTGATGATAACTTTAATATTTTGAATGTATGTTAATAATATTTTGATATTATTATATAATAATAATGATATGATTATTTGATAACTAAATCATTTAAAAATGATCTAAGTGTTTGAAAAATTATTATAAATTATAATAATTGCTTGATAATTATTAAAAGCTTCTGGAAAATATTATAAACGATACTTGACTTATCTAAAATAATATTGAAGCTTAGAGACCCAGTTTAATTGACGATAAATGTATTAATTGTCGGATAGGATGACCAGAATACCGAGATTGGACCGAAATCCAACTAGATCGAAATAGTTAGATGTGATAAGTGTTTATAAAGGTTATAAACATTAATGTGGCTATGTGGTAATGTGCCTAGGAGAAGTTTGACTGTAAAGTACAGTGTTATATGTTATAAATAATTGTGCTAATTGTTAGACCGACATTGTTGAATATAGGTCTTACGAACGCAGTTAATTACATTGTGTAGCTGTAATCAACGAGGAAGGCAAGTTTCCTAACTCAATCTTGAGTTATATTTCATTTAATTATTATAGTGGTTAATTATTGTTAATTACACCACATCCAGGGAATTTATTGTTGATTATTCGCAGTTAGTGCATACTTAATAATTCAAATTGAATTACTGATTCAGAAACATATATTCGTAGAATTACAGTTGTTGATTACTCAAATTTGTAGAATTTAGAATTGATAGTACGGATAATTCCTGTTTATTGTCAAATTGTGTTGAGAAATGTCTTAGCTAATTATTCTGGCTAGACAAACATTTGTAGAACTTGATAAATTCAAGAAAAGAGAATTCAATTGTTATTGATAGATCAATGCCAATTATTTCGGTTAGATCAATAAGTGCAAAAATTTGAAATCACAGTATTTCATTGTTAAATCAAAATCTTGATTCTAAGACTGAGGAGAACAACCTTTTATATAAAGGGAACATTTTGGGTCGTAAATTCGACCTTTGCGCGCTTTATAAGTATTATGCATAATATCGGGTATAATTAAGCTGATCACTTGTTATACTTGCAGGGGAGTATGATTTAATCTTTATGGTTATCTGATACTCCTGGTATGTATCAAAGTAAATCTTTGGTAGATGCCCGAGAAAAATAAGTTCAAAGATCTAGTGGGATCACTCAGTATAAATTTGGAGAAAAATCTATTTTGTTATTGCGGAGAATTGATTCTTGTTTAATCATTTGAATATCGTAGAACTTTGAAAGCGTTGAACTCTTTCATTATCAAATTATGGTGTTGTATAGAAAAGGAGAAGCCTTGTTATTGATTAACGATTTATTCAGCTAATGCAAAGTTCCCCGAACTTTGGTTTCTTTCTATCAAAATAGATAGGAAATTATTGTTGATTTATATACATTTATTGTATAATCTTAACTTGCGGGGCAAATTTGTTGCTCACCCTTGCTATAAATAAAATTTTTCAGCTAGAGGCGAAGTTGCAGGAGGTGCTGCAAAGGACAAAGGCAAAGGCGTAGTTATAAATTAGTGATATTAAATAGTATTATTTATATTGTTGTATTGTAAACCCTTTTTGTATATCTAAAGGGTATGATTGTAAAGTTAAGGTTAGTGAACCTGGGTGATGTATTATTAGTAAACTCTGATAAATCTTTATGAAAGTTACTATCTATATATATTATGGGTAGTTAAATGTTATTTATAGTTGGATCGTGAACACCAAATTCGGGAGTCAGGTAACCCGGATTTGGGGGTGTCACAGGTTGGTATCAGAGCTGTAGTGACTAAGGTGTCACCAGCTGGTAGAATAGTCGTAGGTTATAAACCTTAAGTGGGGTGGGGAAAACCCTAGGATTATAACTATAAGCGAGATAGAGAATACTCATTTAGAGTACTAAGTGAGAGATTGCCGAAGTGCAACGATAGTGAGAAATGTGGACACATAGTGTGAGAATGTTGTACTAGTAAAGTATTAATCAAGTTGTTTAAACTGCTTGTAGGATGTCTGAAGAAGGTGAAAAGAGTGCGGAGATGCTAGCGGCTGTTGCACCAATGCCACAAGCCGAGGTGCCAGCGCAAAATGAATCAGTTGATAAGGTGGAAGAAGATGAACCTATGGTTAATCTGGGGAGCGATCATGACGAATATACCGAGATGTACCTGAGTGGAGATGAGGAGGTAGAGTCTGAGCCAGCTATGGTAGAGATAGAGAATAAGACTACAGTTGAAGAACAAGATCAACTAGTTGCAGAAGTTCAAGAACTCCGGAGTAAGACGTTTCTCTTGGAGCAACTTTGGAAGACAGAACGAGCGCTAAGCGAAATGACTGAAGAAAGGAACGAACTCAAGTCGCAGGTAGACAGGATGAAGGCGGAAGGTGGTGGATCGTCTGAAGGGATGATCAATCAGCAGAAAGACAAGAAGAAAAGGAAGAGGGACAAGGATAGCCCTAATTCAGAAAAGTCAAGCTCAAAGAAGAAGCAAGCATGTGGCAAGTGTGGAAAGAGCCATTTGGGAGAATGCATGTGGGGTCAGAAGGTGTGTTATAATTGTGGCCAGAAAGGACATCTATCACCAAATTGTCCTAAACCAAGGAAAGAAGGATGTTTTGCATGTGGTGGAACGAGTTATAAGGTTAAGAATTGTCCTAAAAAGAAGAAGGATTGAGTGTGTGGAGAATAATATTTTCTTTAATAGGGGATAACTTTTGTAAGCCTCTACTTTTGTGTAAAGTTGTAGTAATGAATCCCGACTTTTGTCAAAAAAGGATAGTACCTATTTGTAGTTGTATGGGAAATGTACTGAAAAGTACTATGTAATATTTGCATGAATATAAATGCAATGTGTATTTGTATGAATGAAATCTTTATTTTATAAGATTAAAATAAATTTGTGTGTTCTTAAAACTCATACTTATGGTAAGTTAATGACTCATAGTTATATGAAATGTTTTGAACCCCTCAGCGAATGGACGCCAAAGGTCTGACTAGGATAAGTTCATACACTCATATAATTGTGGCAAGTTACTGAACTCCTAAGTGTGGTAAGTTTGATGAACTGGTAATAGTATTGTGAAAATGGAGAATAACAACTTTTTGTGTAAAGTTGTGTTGTTAATTCTGATATGATTTAAAAAAAATAGTAATATGGGAAGTACTAAATGTATTATGTGCTATTTGAATAAATATGCAATTATTTGAGAATTATGTGTTGAATTCTTATTATGTTAAGAAATTGTATAGAGAAAAAGTATTAATATAAGATTTGTATTTAAATCAGATCATGCCGCCTAGATGACAGAATCGAAACCAACGAGAAGAACATTCAGTGAATAATGAAGAAGGTCAAGTTGACCCAATGCAAAATTTTGCAAATATGATAGCCGAAGCTATGGAGAATAGAGCTCCCGCAGGAAGAGGAAGAGCGAGAGAACAGCCCGCTGATAGATTAGCCAATTTTAAGGATTTTAAAGCGGTAGGACCACCAGAATTCAAAGGAACCACCGATCCGATTGAAGCCCAAACTTGGGTAAAAGAAATGGAGAAAGCGTTTGTGATTGCGCGTGTGGCAGAAGAGCAGAAGACGGCTTTTGCAACTTATCTGATGAAGGGAGAAGCCAATTACTGGTGGGAGACGAACCAAGCAAGAGCTGGTACAGAGGTGGTGTTGTGGACTAGATTCAAGGAGTTGTTCTTTGAGAACTACTTCTCATCGAGTATGCAAGCTCGGATGGAAGTTAAGTTCTTGGAACTTAAGCAGGAGAACATGACGGTATCTGAATATGCTGCCAAATTCAACGAACTGGCAAGATTTGCACCTCATCAAGTAGACACAGAAGCAAGAAAAGCGCAAAGATTCGAGAATGGGCTGAAGCCGGGGATATACAACAAAGTAGCTGTGCTGCAGATCAACACTTTCGCGGCTCTATTGGAGAAAGCGCTAATTGCTGAAGGAGGGAGAGAAGCAGTGTTTCGATTTCATCAGGAAAAGAAGAAGAAGACAAATGACGGAGGAAGCAGTGGAGGAAGTAATCAGAATAAAAGAAAATGGAATGAGAATACCCAGTCGGGTAATAAGTCAGAAGATAATAGGAAAGGAAGGGAGCCATGTTCAAATTGTGGGAAGCACCACGCTGGGGTTTGCCTGAAGAAGAAGGGAGTTTGCTATAACTGCGGCCAAGAGGGGCATATGTCACCCAATTGTCCCAGTCCGAAGAAAATTCAAGGTGCTTTGGATGCGGATCGACCAACCATATTGTACGAAACTGTCCGAAAAGAAATGCTGAAAAGGAAAGCGCCAACAAGGGACCCAGTGGTGGAACCTTAGCGATTCGAGGACCTGCACCATCAGGAAGACCAACTGCCCGTACATTTAACATGACGGCGCATGATGTAGTGGCAACCCAGGAGGTCGCAGCAGGTAACGATTTCGTTTCGAAAATTTATTTTCGCGAGAAATACGAGTTAAATATTTCTGTGAACTGTTTTCTTTTATAGATTCAAGTCACAGGTTAGAATTTGAAACACAAATTAATATTGTGTTAATAAAAAGGAATTGATGATACAACTTTAAAAGATTGTAGATTATAAGAAAGCGGTGATTTCGAGGACGGAATCCTTTTAAGGAGGGGTGAATGTGATAACCCAGGATTTCGAATAATCCAAAAATTACGAATAATTTTTTTTTTATATTACTATTAATTATTAATTTTGTGACAAGTTTCTGTGATACGTATATCGAAAAGGTCAATTTATGTATTGACAAATAAAATTAGAGTAGAGTTGTGCTTAACGGAGAATAGAAACCCTAACCCTAATTTTTGGAACGGGATTCGATAGAAAATATAATTAAAATAATTATATTAATACGTATGTGTTTGAACGGTATAGAATTTTTGATCAATAATTGATCGGATAGGTTTTAATATTATAAAACCCTAATATACGATTAGAAACCCTAATTGTACGCCGAAAAACCCTAATTTAAAATGTGGGATTTTCAAAACCCTAATTAGGCAACCCTAATTTTTATTAGCATGCCTAAAGTATGTATTAAACTTAAATATGATTAGAAATCACTAATTATATTTTGTAAATTGAATTTCTATTTTAGAAACCCTAATTTTAGTTTAGAAAATTTATTTTTCTAATTAAACCCTAAATTTGAAATTTATGGGAATTAGAATTTTGAGACCTAAAGGGTACAAAACCTAAACCCTAGATTGTCCAAACCCTAAACCCTAAGGGTTTCATTTAATCCAAATTCTAGAAAAATTTGGAAATTACAAAATTGCCCTTTTGGAGATTTTTTGATTTCTTGCAAATCTTTACAAATCAAGAGTTGGTGAACAACTCATTTGACTTTGTGACATTAGAATCTCAGCAAATCAAGCCAACTCAGCCGAAATTGTAGCAACATGCATGAATCAAAGTGCTATATAGAAGATTTAGAGAGAGAAAATCAAGAAAACTTTGCCATTTTGCTAGCTTGCTCTCACCAAATCTCTCTCTCTCTAAACCCACGAAAACTCAGTGTTGGACCAGTCCTATAAACATCCAAAGATCAATCAATAACAGATTGGATAGCCAAAATCAAGAATCAAAAGCTAGAGAGGTATAAAACCCTAATTTTGAAATCCTTCAATTATTTGTTATTTGTTGCAATTGATTGTTCAAATATGTGTAATAAGGTGTCAATTGATGATCTGGGTTGATAAATCACGAACCCATAACATCAAAGTGCACGAATTTTAAGTTTTCCAAAATCTGGAAATTTGAAAATCTGTGATTTTTAGACAAATGTCAGATCTTATAACTCCGTGTGAAATACATGTTTTTGATGTTTAAGACTTGTACCTTGTATCCTGTTATGAGGTCTTTAAGTTGAAAAAAGAATGAAAGCCATATCTATTATAGATCAAAAGTTATTCACGGTCAAAACCCCGTTGACCGAATCTGTCAAGAACACTTACCCAGAAAATTCGAGCCCAACCTCCGTGTTCAACTTTGACCGATTATATCTAGTTAATGGTTTGATGTTTTAGTGTTATTATGCTTTCTAGTTGTATTAATACACTTTATCTACAATCTAGAGTTGATAGATCATGTAAAGAATAGTTAGAACATATCTTAAATCGGCTTTGAAAGTGACCCCTCGGGTCTGTTTCTGCCCAGAAAAGTTTTGGCAGCAAATTTGGAGGCTTTGATCTCCTTGTTGTGATGTTTTTTAACCAAAGTGTTGGTTGGATGTTGTAGTGTGACATTTTTTCTACACATACAAACTTTTAGATAGCTCAGATCATGCTTAGATCGTGAGTTATAGTCGGTCAAACTAGACACCCTCGCCTGCCGGAAAAATTCTGGGCAGCCCTAAAGAACACCTACAGCGACGCTAAGTGTCGCTATAGGCCTTTAGCAACGGATTTAATTATTTATTTTCTGAAAATTCTGAAATTAATTAAAAATTAGAAATAAATTCTAAAAATTACCAAAAATGATTTTAAAAATTATTTTAAATTATGAAAAATAATTTTTGACCAATTGGAATATTTTTCTTTAATATTTATAATTATTTAAATATTAGAGGTATTTAATTTATTTAATTAGTGTATTAAATAAATTAGAGAAAAATGAATTAATATTATGAAAAATTATTTTAAATAAGAAAAATATATTTAAAAATATTTTGAGTTATAAAAAGTAACTTTTAATATTTTTGGAGAATTTTTATTAATAATTTAATATTAATGATATAATATTTATTTGATTATTAAATTAAATAAATAAGATAAAAATGATTTAAATGATTTAAAAATCATTTTAATTTAGAATAAAGTGTTAAAAAGTATTTTAAATTATAAAATATAATTTTCACTATTTTTGGAGAATTTTCATTAATAAATTAATATTAATGATATTTGATTTATTTAATTATTATATTAAATAAATGAATTAAAAATAATTTTATTGATTTAAAAATTATTTAAAAATGAGAAAAATGATTTAAAAATATTTTAAGTTATAAATTATGACTTTTAATATTTAGATAATAATTTCATTAATATTTATATATTAATGGTGATGATTTAAAAATGATTTTAATTATTTTAAAAATCATTTAAATAGAATATTGATGATTTAAAAATATTTTAAGTTATTGATGATAACTTTAATATTTTGAATGTATGTTAATAATATTTTGATATTATTATATAATAATAATGATATGATTATTTGATAACTAAATCATTTAAAAATGATCTAAGTGTTTGAAAAATTATTATAAATTATAATAATTGCTTGATAATTATTAAAAGCTTCTGGAAAATATTATAAACGATACTTGACTTATCTAAAATAATATTGAAGCTTAGAGACCCAGTTTAATTGACGATAAATGTATTAATTGTCGGATAGGATGACCAGAATACCGAGATTGGACCGAAATCCAACTAGATCGAAATAGTTAGATGTGATAAGTGTTTATAAAGGTTATAAACATTAATGTGGCTATGTGGTAATGTGCCTAGGAGAAGTTTGACTGTAAAGTACAGTGTTATATGTTATAAATAATTGTGCTAATTGTTAGACCGACATTGTTGAATATAGGTCTTACGAACGCAGTTAATTACATTGTGTAGCTGTAATCAACGAGGAAGGCAAGTTTCCTAACTCAATCTTGAGTTATATTTCATTTAATTATTATAGTGGTTAATTATTGTTAATTACACCACATCCAGGGAATTTATTGTTGATTATTCGCAGTTAGTGCATACTTAATAATTCAAATTGAATTACTGATTCAGAAACATATATTCGTAGAATTACAGTTGTTGATTACTCAAATTTGTAGAATTTAGAATTGATAGTACGGATAATTCCTGTTTATTGTCAAATTGTGTTGAGAAATGTCTTAGCTAATTATTCTGGCTAGACAAACATTTGTAGAACTTGATAAATTCAAGAAAAGAGAATTCAATTGTTATTGATAGATCAATGCCAATTATTTCGGTTAGATCAATAAGTGCAAAAATTTGAAATCACAGTATTTCATTGTTAAATCAAAATCTTGATTCTAAGACTGAGGAGAACAACCTTTTATATAAAGGGAACATTTTGGGTCGTAAATTCGACCTTTGCGCGCTTTATAAGTATTATGCATAATATCGGGTATAATTAAGCTGATCACTTGTTATACTTGCAGGGGAGTATGATTTAATCTTTATGGTTATCTGATACTCCTGGTATGTATCAAAGTAAATCTTTGGTAGATGCCCGAGAAAAATAAGTTCAAAGATCTAGTGGGATCACTCAGTATAAATTTGGAGAAAAATCTATTTTGTTATTGCGGAGAATTGATTCTTGTTTAATCATTTGAATATCGTAGAACTTTGAAAGCGTTGAACTCTTTCATTATCAAATTATGGTGTTGTATAGAAAAGGAGAAGCCTTGTTATTGATTAACGATTTATTCAGCTAATGCAAAGTTCCCCGAACTTTGGTTTCTTTCTATCAAAATAGATAGGAAATTATTGTTGATTTATATACATTTATTGTATAATCTTAACTTGCGGGGCAAATTTGTTGCTCACCCTTGCTATAAATAAAATTTTTCAGCTAGAGGCGAAGTTGCAGGAGGTGCTGCAAAGGACAAAGGCAAAGGCGTAGTTATAAATTAGTGATATTAAATAGTATTATTTATATTGTTGTATTGTAAACCCTTTTTGTATATCTAAAGGGTATGATTGTAAAGTTAAGGTTAGTGAACCTGGGTGATGTATTATTAGTAAACTCTGATAAATCTTTATGAAAGTTACTATCTATATATATTATGGGTAGTTAAATGTTATTTATAGTTGGATCGTGAACACCAAATTCGGGAGTCAGGTAACCCGGATTTGGGGGTGTCACAACAAGTTCTCACAAGTTCCTCTTAGTTCATAACTTATTTATGATTGAATTACTTATTCATGACTTATTACGGCTTAAGTCCATTTATTAATCATTCTTATCATGCCTTAGCATACATGTTCTACCACTACCCACTTCTCTAACCAATGAAAGAAAAGAGAATCATGGTTTAAGTTTGCTTACCCTTTGATGATTACTTGATTAAGCTTTGATCCACTTCTTGCTTCTTGAAATATGAAAGACTAGCTTTCTAACTTATTCTCTCAAACCAACAAGTACTTAACTTGTTGGAGTTTTGAACAAGGAACAAATGAACTAGCAAGCTACCTATTTATAGGAAATTCTAAGTGAGGGCATAATGGTCAATAAGCCACCTCCACCTCCTTAATCCACCTCCTTAATATTCATTACTTTGTGATTAAGTTAACTTTCTCACCGCATATACTTGGCCATCTCACTTACTTAATCATTAAGTATACTTGTTAATCACACATAAGCACTTTGCTTGCCCATCACAACACTTGCTCACCACAACACTTAGCCATTAACTTACTTTGTCATTAAGTTTTCTTAACTTATCCTTTACTTAACCCTTAAGTCTACTTGCTCATCACTCTTGTTTCTTGGTCACCAAGATCTACCACATGATCATGGGTTGCCCCATGGATCACCTTAACTCATTGGATCTTAGCTTGGGCTTAGTTTTAATTAACTTAACTTAATCATTTGGGCTTGCATTAAATTACTTTGGGCTTCCCATTACAAACTCTTGGGCTTTCATTAAACAAACACTTGGCTTCATCGTTAACTTATATTGGACTTAACCATTTCCATACTTGGGCTAACATAATACTTACCAAATCCTACAAGTTCCTTTCTATTGGCTTAAAGCCTTATAACGTATTTTATATGTATAGTTCTCGTATTCTAATTAGTATACTAATTCATCATATACGATATACCATCATTCATACACACTTTTATCATACTCGTATTCATCACTTCGTATAATACCTGCGTATAATACGATCATCGCTTAATTCATTACATGCGTTTAAATTCCTTTTCAAAAGTCATTTTCCCTAAACCTTATGTTTTAAGTCCGCAGGCGAAATATTACGTTTTCTATAACTAAAATATTATTGGATATTCCATCTCACATCAATATTCTATCTTTACGTATTTCTCGGAAGTTCAAAAATAATTCCCAAGCATAAATGCGTGATTAGTGTTTTTCGGAAAATTTCTCGAAAAGCTTTTATTTTCGTCTTGGAAATTCAAACACTTTAATTCTATCACGTAGCCAAAATACTACGACGTTTTGATATGTTTAGGTCATAGAACGACCTTCAATTAACTTGCTCCCATAAATAATCAATTAAATTCATTTAATCCTTATAATTAAATAAAATTTTAATTCTTAAAAAAAATCGATTTTCTCGGGCGTTACAGGTCTCTTCCAACCCAACAAATGGTTCTACACGGTACTCATAACTGTACATTCATTCTACTGAAACGACATTAAAATGTGTGTTCCAATGACATTTTTATTACATTAATAATAATAAATCTCGTTCCCAGGTTCTTAAACCATTACATTCTTTGTTCATCATAATATAATACATATACTTACTAGTCTATTACAAGATAAACTAATCATTCATCTTCGCCTTGCCTTTATCTCTACTGGAAACCTCGGTTCGCTCGTCTTTAGCTGCATTCATATGGTTCAAGCAAGAGTGAGCATAACAAGCTCAGCAAGTACAACAATTTCTTTTAAACAACATGCTTGAAACATAGGAATAGTATATCTTCAATAACTGGATAATAGTTACGAAGTACTATCATTAATTTAGAATATCATTAATTTAGAATAACATTTCTTTTCCTTCAAAACATTTTACAACAACAATATTCAGTAAAACATCAATTCTGGTCCAAGACCATGAGCATTTCATAGTTTCTTTGAAAAGGACAACCTGACACGAAGTCCGTAAGTCCGGCATAGCTTACGAGTACTTGTATGTGATCAGCCTATAGTACTCTATGTTGATCAACACTACATCCATTAAGCGTGTGTATGTTTAAGTTGTGGCAACCTCACGTGCCCATCGAATACACGATGAAAATACATTTGTTTATTCATATTCAGGCTTACCTTGAATCCGTACCAAACAATTTGGCGCAGGATAGCGTTAGCAATTCTATATTGAAAGACTTGTAAATAAATCAATCAATCTATCAAGATTAGTCTAGCCGAGTTAAAACTGGCATCGACTCTTTCTTTAAAACCATACATGCATCTCAAAACCTAAATCATTTGAAAACTTGGCTAGCACGAAGGTTAGACAAGCATTTAGAAAAACTTGCCTTCAGCGTCTGCTACAGTAAAATTACGTTTCCCTTGAGCCTTTACGGTCTCTACAACACATAATCACATAACATACCACATTAGGTCATGAATGAATATACATGGTTCCTAATGAATCTTACCTTTCTTCTCAATTTAATCATGTAGTAGATTTGTTATTATTGGTTCCGGCTTGCCGTCATTCTTTTACATCGTTCTTTACCAACTTATTTCTTTTGTATAACATAATTGAAATTATTCCACTAATACAACTCGGTCTGAGTTAATCATCATCCCTAGTGGCTTACTAATGTTCTTACATCATTATTCGAAACTCGATCGTCATTGGTTAAGTACATCTATTGCATACCATTCATGTTCACATTCGACTTATCTTCAACCTTTAGTGTATTACTTAAGGTTTACAATTATCTTAATGATGCTACATTAAGTTTATTAATGTATTGGTTCATTACTAATCAATTATCTTTATTCCCTTACTTGTAAGCTTTTATTACTGTGCATGATCTAGTGTTGGCGCTGTGCACCAGCTTCTCCTCTTGGGCTCGGGTTACGGCGCGGGCTGTGGGTTCCTAGAATTTGGTCACGCCGCTGCGGCGCCATTCCTAGTGTATTCGGTCGCGTTGAGGCACCGATTATTAGAGGCTGTGGTTCGGTCTCGCGCTGCAGTGCGGGACTTTCTGCCTTGAGTCACGCCGCGGCGTGGACTCTATGCATCAGACAATTTTGACAGATTTTTCATTTTGTTAGATTCCCGGGCTCGTAACTTCTTCGTTATAAGTTCGAATTGGCTCGTTCAAGAACCTACGGTTCACAAATTACATACTCTATGTGTTCATGAAAGAATTTTATCTATTTGATTTTGTTAACTAAAAATTCACCTATTAGTTCATTTTTAGCGAAAACGTTAAACGTTCGTGAACGTTCAACGCTCGTTTCTTCGTTCTAAGTCAAAATTCAGTCATTCTCAAGTCCGCAACTCTATAATGCCAAATATGACTTGTCTCCATCGAAAACCAACATTTCCAAGTTCAAATACAAAATCCGATTTCCATTCCGAGAATTTAACGAATTCGACGATTATCGTCCAATCGTGTGCATTCCGGCAAAACTTCGTTACTTAAGATTTGTTCTTCATTTCAAATGTATTCATTCCATCATACTAACTTCTTAATATGCATACTTTATTAACTTATTTACACGATAAGTTATTACTTATTCTTTAAGAGTTTATAACTTATAAAAGTACAAACTACTTATGTTTCCATTTCTCATGACTTAGGATAGTTAATGACTTCTAACCATTATTCTTACTTCTTGTTAACATACTAACTTCATTTGTGTAAACAAATTACAAGTTCATATACGTTCATTATAAGTTCATAACTTATTTATGCTTGAATTACTTATTCATGACTTATATGGCTTATTAAGACTTAAGCCCTTTGATTCATCATTCCAACTCCTTCTTAGCATAAATGTTCTATCACTACCCACTTCTCTAATAATGGAAGAGAAAGAAATCATGGTTTAAGATTACTTACTCTTGAATAACACTTGTTTAATCTTTAATCTCCTTGATTCTTGAACTTCAAAGGCTAACTTTCTAGCTTTTTCTCTCAAGCAAATAAGCTCTCAACTTATAAGTTATTGGATGAAAATCTAACAACTAACAAATGGATACAAAGCTTGCTATTTATAGGAGTTGCTAGGTTAGGGTATAATGGTCATTAATCCACTTCCATCTCCTTAATCACCTTTTTACTATTCATTATTTCCTAATTAAGTTAACTTGGCCACCACATTTACTTAGCCACCAAGTCACTTGCTCACCACTTATCTTGGTCATTACTTAACTTAGCCATTAAGTTTACTTGATTGCCACAACAATTAACCATTAAGTTTCCTTTACTTGCTCAACACTTTGGATCACCCATGGTTTGCCCCATGGATACTCTTAACTCATTGGATTAATAGTTTTGGCTTAAGGTTTAATTAGTTAGCTTATTCATTTGGGCTTACAATAATTTGTTTTGGGATTTACATGAACAAACATTTGGCTTGTACCTTAATTCTTATTGGTCTTTCATATTAAATCATATTGGACTTATACTTCCTACATAATCCACAAGTCCATTCACAAATGGCTTAAAGCCTTAGGACGTATTCTATACGTATAATTCTCGTATTCTAACTCGTATACTTGTTCATCATATATGATATACCATCATTTATGCATACTCGTATAATACCTCGTATCATACTTGTATACTCTACCTCGCATAATACCTACGTATCATACAATCATTACCCTAACTTCTTAACGCTTGATTTTCCTAACGTTCTCAAATTAAGTCCACAGGCAAAATATTACGTTTTTCATAACTTAAATATTATTGGATATTTCATCTCACCTTGATATTCTATCGTTACGTATTTCTCAGAAGTTCAAAAATAATTCCCGAGCAGAAATATGTGAATAGTGTTTTTCGGAAAATTTCTCGGAAAGCTTTTATTTTTTTCTTGGAAATTCAAACACTTTAATTCTACCACGTAACCAAAATACTACGACGTTCTGATATGTCTAGGTCATAGAATGACCTTCAATTAGCTTACTCCCATAAATAATTAATTAAATTCATTTAATCCACGTAATTAAATAAAATTTTAATTTTCCTAAAAATCCGATTTTCTCAGGCGTTACATACCGTGTAGCACCATATCTGTGGGTTGAAAGTACCTGGATTTGGGGGCGTCATAATTAAACTCTTTTAATTAATTAGCTTCCAAATCTTATTAGAAATATATAAGAGTACTTTTATTAATTAATTCTCAAACTCCTTTAGAAATTAAATAATAATAATAATTGTATAAGACTCCTCTTATTAATTTATATTTAATATTTTTAAAATATTAAATAATAAATATTAAGCTATTTAATTTATTCTATCACAATAGATTAAATTAAATACACTTAACAAATTACGATTATGCTATTAATTTCTTAAATAATTATTCTTGTAAAGACCCCAAACTCAGGTACTTGAAACCCGAACTCGGTGATTTACGATACCATTTCTATGAGCGGAATATTACTAATAATAATAACAATAATATAAAAATTCAACTTAATTTATATTTATCAGAGTCTAATCCCAATTATGCAATCTTTACTATAATTCTTTACATGATATATAATACATATCATTGTCTATATATTGTCTAACTATTACAAAAGACACCATTAAACATATTCTGTTTGCTTTCCTTTTCACTTTTTCTTGTCTGAACCTTCGGGTTGATCATGCCTAGCTGAAAACATTTAAATTTAAGCAAGGATGAGCATTTGGGTGCCCAGCAAGTAATAACAAATATGAATATAATTAGCTGAAAGAAATAAATATTTTCTTTGTACATCACTTCTACAACAAATTTATAGTTGTGAAGTAAACTGAACCGATAATAACAACATAACAATTCTATCTCAAATTTTTGAAACTATATATTGACTATATATGGGGTTTTGTTGACATACTATGAACATTGTTTTAAATTTTCGATAAGATTAGACAGAACTTTATCTGCAAACCGTCATAACTTACGGGAACGAGGCACTACAACAAAACAGTAAATAGACAACGTGAAAAAAACGTTATGATTTCAGTCTGAAAAACGTCGTGGTTAAGGGTGTTTTCTATTTGACACCCTTACACAACTGTTTTTAAAAGGTTGTAGTTAAGTACAATACACAATGTTTTTTAGAAAAAAAACGTTGTAGATTTATTTTTCAAAAATTAGCAGATGCTTAAAAACGTTGTAGAACTTAAAAACGTTGTAGAAGGTATGATTCCACAACGTTTTTTGAATAAAAATGTTGTTTAGTATATCAGACAACGTTTTTTAAATGTTGTAGATTAAAAAAAAGAATGTGGTTCACCAAAAATGTGACCTAATACTGATGTATGGCAAGATAACTGACCAATAACAGGAATGACTTTTAACATAATTCCTAACCAAATTTATATATCCAAATAAATGTCCTGCTACTGATGTATGGCAAGATAACTGTAAAAAAAAGGATACCAAATCTGACCAATAACTGATGTATTGCAAGATAACTGTAAAACATAAGAATACCAAATCTGATCCCATAAATATTTGTAACATTGTAACCAAATTTATATATCCAAATAAATATAATTCTTATGATAACATTGTAACATTGTAAAACACAAGATACTGGCCATCTAATGCCATTGCATTACTGGCCTCCTCAACAGATCTCATCTCCACAAAAGCAAACTTCTTTTCATGGCTTATATAAACATTGACAACAGCATCCCCTGACCAATCATAAGAGGGTATTTTAGCATCAGAAATTGAAGGTAAGTACGCTATATAAAAAACAGATTAAAAATACTGAAGCCACGCAAAATAAGAAAATTCGTTATTTTATTTTTACAAGTAAAGTCCTGGATATTAGATGGTATTTGCAATGAACACTAGATAACACATAGAATACTACTATCTAATATCAAACTTACACCGAACACCAGATATACAACATAGGAAACTACTGTCTATTATCCAAGACACTGAAGACAGAACTATAGTAGTGGCAGAAGAGAAACGAAGTATGCTGATAAAAACAGCGTCAAAAGAGAAACAAATTATGCTAAGAGAACCAGCTGAAAAAAAATTAACAAGTGCTTCGATGTTCATTGCAATCATATAACAAAAAAAATGGTTTCAGTCATATTAGCACCATCTTAAACTTTGTTCTTCCTAGAGAAGATAAAAAGATTATCCCATTGACCATCTCATACCATCTTTTTACCACCTTCAAATGAAAGTACAGTTAACCAATAACTTTGACATGTTCAAATGAAGGTACGTCTTACCGCTAATAATTGGAACCCAATTCAGAAAGGGCAAAGATTTTCCAAAATGTTGGGCCCACCACTTTGATATTCTTTTATTTACAATAAACATTAATGAAAATGCACACATATAGCCCCACCCCAATCTCAATAATGGATGTCATACGATTTTTAGATCTCTATGAAAATGCACACACATAGTTTCTTATGATTCGATAATTGCAATTAAACTTACAGCAGGATAACTTAATGGAAACAAGTTTACGATTCCTCTCCAACAAATAATGGCCAAGTCTAAGAAAATAGAAAAGAGTTCAGTGTCTCTGCACACAAACGATCCACAATAAGGGGTTTTCTTACCCATGAGAATTAACTGCAAATAATTGGAATTCTGCTAGATTTTCCAGAAGACAAAACCACAAAAAAAATGACAGATTGATTTGAGTAATCTCTAAACTCCAAACCTGGTTGACAAATTAATACCTTACTAAGATCCCCCAAAAAATGACAGATTGATTTGAGTTTTTCCTCAAGATAATAAATATCCCCAAGTCAGAATTCACCCACATTCCTGATTCCCCACACTGAATGCCAATTTATCCAGACAAATCAAATGTAACCCATGTCCAATCAGTAAAATTGGAAAAGTAGCAAATTTTAGGCAATAAAAGAACCTAGCAAATCAAATGCCTTTTATGATGATGATGAAGTGCAGCTTTAAGTATCAATCAACTTAATTAATTCAAGCACTCTGAGCCAGAGGAGATGATATATATACCAGAAGAAGAAGAACAAAGGATAAAAATGAAAGAATTCAGTAATTAAATCAACCTTTGGACTCAATAACCTTCTCCAAAGTCTCTTGATCCCAATCCTCCATTTTTTCCTTCCCTTTCCCTATTCACAATTAAATCACACCCAACCGCATCAAAATCACAAAGATAATAGCAATTAATCAATATTCCACCAATATACCATAAATCATACTCAAAGAAAGGAAATTATCCTTCATTGGAAAGCTTTTTAAAGGGTTTAGAGATCCAACTGAACTGCTAAGAATTCCATTGGACCCAAGCCTACAACCAAGAGATCAAATAATGTTTAATTAGACAATGCCATAAGAGGGGATGGACAAACTATCACTTCAAATCTTATCATATGTAGCATCCTAGAGGTTTCAAAACTTGTTAACAGTTAAGCAATCAGTGTGGGTAAAAGAAAAGCGCAACAGAATACAAGAGAACAAACCAAATTGTTAGAGAAAAAGCAGATAAGGAACATTGCAAATTTGAGGACAGATATGTTATCCCAGTCTTGCAGCGACTATAAAGAAGAATTTTCTGTATAAGGCTCGGAAGCTATACATGGCTTAACAAATATTTTGCATCAGTATGCTTATAGATGTAATTAAGTCTACATAACCTCCAAATACCAAGCCTCTTATGAAAAACATAAAGTACAATCCAAGGGGGGGGAAAACCATCTGAGTTCCAAAAAGAGGACAGAACTTTTATGCTTTGAAATTTAAAAATAAAAAAACATTCAAAAATATTTCTAATGCAGGGAAGCAGAGTTTCCAGAAATCTGAGCAATCCATACAAAAAATACTATTCCGAGATTATCATATAATATTCAATCTTTATGATCACACTATCAATCATGTTTAAAAGTAAAGCTTATGATAGATGCCCCAAGCCTTATCGCATTTTGCAATCATATTAAATGAAATTTGGGGAAAATACCTTGGCAACCTCCCCGGAAGAGGTGATCTTGAAGCAATCAGAACAGCCTGCAAATCCCAATCATTTTCCATTGATGGGTGATAGACTTGGCATCATTACTAATATATGTTTTCAACGAGAAAGCTAACTGAACAAGACACTATGAACAAGAGATCTCTTGTTCAGTGTCTTGCCTCAATAATCAATGAAAAAGAAACAAATCAAAAAATTGCCATAGAGACATGGATGTTCAAATAGAGACAAATAAACTGACATAGAGACAGTGTATAAGAATCATAAACTATAGACTTCAAATAAAAATACAACTGACCTCATCATCACTGTCATAGAGAACATGGATGTTCAAATAGAGACATGACCTCATCATCACTGTCATAAATACAACTGACTTCAAATAAAAGTACGCCTCTATGGTATGTTTATAACATGGATTGAAAAATTTAAATCATGGGCTCAACCCAATGCAAATTCACAAACAACATATTCAGTCATGAAATCAATTGCAGCAGATTTTGAAACCTATAAGAGCATTAATAACCTATAACAGTCAATTATACTCGTAAATATGACAAGAATATAAATAACCTTCAAAAGCTCAAACAATCTGGAAATTAAAAGATAGCTGTCTTAAAAAAACAAATCTTTTTTTTACTTCTTTTCAAAATCCAATCAAATAAAAAATACATGAACTCAAAGTAGGAGTATTAATTAATTGATAAGAACAACAAAAATTAGTCCCCTTTCCTCTATTATGTATAGGGCAAAACAATAGAATTTCAATGGGTATGAAACACAGGGTTCAACTTCTTCAAGGTCTAGACTTAAGTAAGATGAGTATGCTCTTTCTTGTTGAGGCTGCATTTAAGATAAGCAAAGGTCTCATCAGATTGCACCAACTGGAAATAAAACTTATTACAGATTAGATGGACAAATAAGTTTCTATCATTGTAACTAAGCTTACCTCGTTATAATCCACAAACATTTTATGAGCACGCAAGTAAGCTTCTATCATTGACACCTGAATTTAACCAAAGAATATCCACAAGGTTTACACAGAGATAGAGGAAAGGAAAAAATATATATTATCATACCAACACTGGAATGCATATAAATGAGAAAAAAAATACTTAAAGTATCATCGCTCCTTCCAATTAATTTGATCTTTATTTCTTCCGAAAGTTGAGAACATTGAATTTCAATCTTCAATTCACAGACAAAACAGTCAAAACCCAAATTAATATTAACAAAAAAATAACACTACCATAAGCTAACAGGGTTGGTTAAAAAACCTCAATCGCTGACGATAAGCAGTAAAAAGAAACAGACCACGCGAAGATAAAAACAAAAAAAAACAAAATCGAATGCTGAGAGTTGAGATACAGAAGATTCAGATATGGGTCAGGCGGGTTTTGTGGTGTGAACCCTAGATTTATCAGAGACGCTCATAAAAGCCCTAGATTTATCCAAATTTCTCAAACCAAAACCTCGAATTCCATGCTTGAAACCCGTGAAACAAACCAAATTAAAGATCCTCAACGATTCTGAAGCTTCAAAAATGGCAAGATTTTGAGGAGAAATGGAAGGGAAAAGGAGAAACTGAAGCTCTGCACGAAGACCAAACTGACGAGCACAGAGATGAAAAAATGAAACTGACGAGCGTTGAAGAGAAAAAGACTATATGTTTTAATTTTAAGTGTTTTAGAGCTCCGTGTTTTTCTTCATAGATAACGTTTTAAAAAAAACGTTATCTAGTTAAAACTAAAAAATATCCATTTAAATAGATAACGTTTTTTTGTATATATTTACAACATTTTTTTTAAAAACGTTATAAAAAAAATATCACAACGTTTTTTATAAAAATGTTGTGGTTTAAGTATTTTATATTTAGTATTTTGTAGTAGTGAAGGTGTACATCCCATGGGCCCTGTATTGATAAATACTACATTACAAGAACGATAGGATCATTCACTCTGTCTGCCTTAGGCGTATAAAAATTTTTCCGTGATCGGAATGATCATACTTAGTCTGGAATCCGAACCAAAACAATTTGATTGGATATAAAAAAAGATTTTAACTTATTCAACGATATTTCTGAATTTGTGTCTAGCTGGGTCAAATAGCTTAGACGGCTTTATATATATATATATATATATATATATATATATATATATATATATATATATATATGGGTCTCCATCCACAGCAACCAGTTGTTGAGCAACCAGTTGTTGGGAGCAACCCATTTTGGCCCAGCCGCTACAACCTGTAGCGGCTTATAAAAAAAACTAAGTAACAAGCCGCTACAGGTTGTAGGGGCTGGGCCAAAAGGGGTTGCTCCCCAACAACCGGTTGTTGTGGATAGAATCCCTCTATATATATATATCAACATGTGATTAAATACACTGATTATCCAAGTGGGGACACTTGTGTAACCATGTTTAGAAATTAACGAACAGAATATATATCTGAATTATCATATACTAACATGTTGATAAACAATGATCGGATATAGAATATATCACAATAGGGTTAATAATATAGCATAATAATAATAATATAATTTTGAAACTTCTTACTCACGTCCATTGTATAAAAGAAATGTAAAGGTAAGATACTTGCCTGGTCTGCTGCTTACAGTTATGCAACTTAGTTTTATCTTTTTTACCGAAACCTATCATTAATAAAATCATTTGATCGATTAGAATAACATACTATAACACATAGTACTGCTTATTACAGTTAGCACATAACATAATCACATTGTCACATATATTCAATCGTCATTGAATCATAAACAAACATAAATACAGTCAAAATATCTAAGTTCAGATCAATTTCTGAAACCCGTCGGCGTACCGACAACTTTATCGAATAATTATCGAGTCTAAGACTCTATATAAAAGTTCAATATCTGTAAGTATCAGTCATATTATTTTTAAATGACTTATAATAATTTTTAAACATTTAATATAATTTATCATAAATTTTCAAACACCGGAATCATTATTAAATGATTTAAATATTAAACAATTCAATTATCATTAATATTTAATTAGTATTAAACCATTAATGAAACCATTGCAAAAATATTAAAGTTATTTATAATAACTCAACGTATTTTTAAAGTACCAATATTGTGAAACCCCAGATTTTATGAATAAAGATTTAAATTTATCGAAATATTTTTTTTGAATATTATGGTGTGGATTTGATATAATGTTATAGTTGTTGGTAGTATTTATAAATTTTTCAAAGTATGCAAGTTGTTATAAAATATTCGATTGGTCGGGGAATATTCTTTTTGTCGGGAAATATTCGTACGACGGCACAATCATTGGTGGACCCCACAACGAAAGTATTGTCGTAGTTAGAAAACGACAGAATTATCTTTTTATAAAAATAACGGCGGAAGTGTTACCGTTAAAACTGTTGAACTACTCGGTAGTAAAAGTAAAGTAATACGCGTGGTTGCATAGTACCACACGGTATTGATTATTGATGCTTACGTGAGAAGTCACTCAGTTATACTCAATTATTGCTACAGTAATTGTTGCATCATATCTCTCATATTATTGATTCAATTATTGTCACAGTATCATCTGCATAATATATTATATTATTAAATCAATAATTGAGACGACAAAGTTATTCATATTATTATTTATAATATTGAAAATGTCTAGAAGTTCTATCAAGGAGAGGTTTGGTCACCTAATTGCACGCCAATAAGGAGAAATTCTTATCTGAAAGCCCCCTCTTTCCTGGGAACGACCTGGTTGTTAACTATTGTGAGTTATAATATTAATGATGAATAAGTTGTGTTAATTAAAGATGAAATTGATTGTTCCATTGTATTGGGATTATTAGTGTTGGTAGAAATTGACATTTATTTCGATGATAAATGATGTCTGGAGATTGTATTGTTCACTTAGGTATTCGGAGCACTTTTTATGTCAGAGTACTATTCACGAGTTACTATTCACGAGTTACTAATCACGAGTTATTATTCACAAGTTACTATTCACGGGGTACTATTGATTCACATTCTTATACTATTAGGGGTGGTGGTGCAAGATTGATAATACTTGCATGACTAAGTTAAAAATAGAGGTATAGATGGAGGTACTATACTGTAATTGTTTTTATCACATGATTAGAACTATTCAGTCACATGATTTACTATTGATTCACATTATTTACTATTAGGGGAGTTGGTGAAAGTTTGATAATACTTGAAGGGCTAAATTAACAGTGAAGAAAAAGAGGAAGGTATTATACTGTAATATTTCGAGCCCCAAAACGTGCAATTATCGAAACTATATTTTCCTATAAATAGAAGCTCATTCTTCCTTCATTTCTCACCAATTCACTAAAGCTATAGAACAATTATTACAGAGAGAAATTATAGAGAAAGAAGAAAAGTATTCTGCTACTTCACCACTTCTATATCCAGTTTCTTTTAAGGTAGGGAATATTATTTGTTGTACTTGTAGGGAGTATTATTTCTTTCTTATTCATGAAGAGAACTTATGTTATTCCATTCTTTATTATTCTGTTGGAATAACCTGTATACGCGGGCTACCCTATACTTGGTGACATTCTTCTATTATTCCGTCTTTATTATTCTGTTGGAATATCCTGTCTGTACATTTTACGCTGGACCTGATTCCGTATTTATTATTCTGTTGGACTATCCTGTCTGTGCATTTTATACCGACCTGGTTCCGTCTTTATTATTATTCTGTTGGAATATCATGTCTTTGCGTTTTACGTCGGACCTGATTTCGTGCATATTAGTATTCTGTTGGAATAACCTGTCTATGCGAAGTACCGCATGCATGGTGATTTTTGTTGTTATTTCATTTGTTATTATTCTGTTGGAACATCATGTCGGTGCGAATTTCGCTCGACCTGGTTCCGTTATTTAGTATTCTGTTGGAATAACATGTCTATGCGAAGTACCACCAGAGTCGAAACAAGTATTGTACGTATCACCAGAGTCGGGTCCTCGATCGACATACTTTACACACATGCATACCAGAAGATGGAGTTGGGAGGAAAGAAGATGGAATTGGGAGAAGAGGGCCCGTTATACGGTTTCAGTGGTGACCCGGTTCATGTGTCAGGTACGATAGAACTGCCAGTCAGATTCGGTACGGCCCCTAAGCAAACAGAAATTATGGTAAAAAAATTTGTCGTACAAGTGGATTCGGCTTACAACGCCATCTTGGGAAGGCCTACTTTAGCAGCACTGCGGGCAGTAACGTCTATACCCCATTTCAAAATCAAGTTTCCAACACCGAACGGGATAGGGGAAGTAAAAGGAGATCTTGATATCGCCCGAAGGTGTTATCGGAATACCTTAATTTCTTCAGGGGTCGGGGTCAGTAAGCAGAAACAGACGATGACCATCGAGATAGAGCCGTTCACTGAGGGAAACACTGAACCCATGGCTCTACCGGCAGAGGAAACAGAAGATGTTGAGTTGATACCGGGGAATCCAGACAAACTGATCAAAATTGGGGCGGGATTATCCGAACAGCTGCGAACGGGTCTGGTGGAATTACTTCGAGTGCATGCCGACATCTTCGCTTGGGAACCTAGCGACATGCCCGGAGTAAGCGAATCAATAGCATTACATAGGCTTCATACTGGTCCGAAGAGGAAGCCAGTGATACAGAAAAGAAGGATCTTCGCCCCGGAAAGACAGAAGATTATAGATGAAGAGGTTACTAAATTGTTAGAGGCAGGGTTCATCTTCGAGATCCACTTTCCCGAATGGCTGGCGAATGTGGTATTAGTTCAGAAACAAAATGGAAAGTGGAGGATGTGCATCGACTACACGGACCTGAACAAGGCATGCCCTAAAGACTTCTATCCCTTACCCAACATAGACCAGCTAATTGATGCCACTTCGGGGTATGGAATGTTAAGCTTCATGGACGCTTTCTCGAGATATCACCAAATCTCGATGCACAAGGAAGATATCCCGAAGACCAGCTTCATCACCCATCGGGCTATATACGCGTATCGAAAGATGACTTTCGGACTGCTAAACGCAGGGGCGACCTACCAACGGATGATGAACTTCGTATTCAGAAAACAGCTGGGGCGGAGTATGGAATTGTACGTGGACGACATGATCGTCAAGAGCGTCTCAGTCCGGGATCATCTGGAGGATTTAGCAGACAGCTTCGAAACGGTAAGGCAACACAAACTGAGACTGAACCCGACCAAATGCACCTTTGGACTGGGTTCAGGGAAATTTCTGGGATACTGGGTCAGTAAGAGGGGAATCGAGGCCAATCCGACAAAAATCTCGGCGATCTTAGACATGAAATCTCCAAAGACATACAAAGATGTTCAGAGGTTGACGGACCGAATAGCTGCCCTTCGGAGATTCGTGTCAAGGTCAGCTGAAAGATGTCTACCCTTTTTTGACACTCTAAAGGGTCCGAAAAATGTTAAGAGTTTCCAATGGACTTCAGAATGCGAAGACGCATTCCAAGAGATTAAGAGGTACCTGGGTACGGCACCATTATTAATGAAATCGACCCCCTCAGAACCTTTATACCTATATTTGGCTGCAAGACCGATGGAAGTAGAGGGCGGCACTGGTGACGAATAAGGGGGAAAAGCAGTTCCCGGTGTACTATGTCAGCCATGTTCTTCGGGACGCAGAGACGAGATACCCAAGCCTGAAAAAGTTTGCCTACGCACTCATAATCGCTAGCAGGAAACTCAGGCACTATTTTCAGGGTCGGTTGATAGTGGTCTACACGGATCAGCCTTTGAAGAAGATTTTGCACAAGCCCGAGTTATCAGGTCGGTTGGCCGCATGGGCGATGGAGTTAACACAGTTTGCTATAGATTATCATCCCCGAACGGCAATCAAAGGGCAGGCGTTGGTAGATTTCGTGGTAGAGTGTTCTTTTACCGAACCTGAGGTGAGTATAGTGGCCGAAGCACAACCAAGTCAGACCTCATGGACTTTATACGTGGATGGATCGTCAACTTCGGATGTCAGTGGAGCGAGGGTCATCTTGACAAGTCCTGAGGGGTTCAAGGTGCAGCAAGCTATTTGGTTCGGTTTCAAGGCCATAAACAACGAAGCAGAGTATGAGGCCATCTTAGCAGGGATACGATTGGCCTGAAGCTTAGAGGTACAGAGGTTGATCATCTACAATGATTCGCAACTGGTGGTCAAGCGCTAGAACCTCGGGCTTCGGGCACTATCCGATCAAGTGGTTCGGAAAGATAGCACTGATCGAGATAAGTCCCGAGCATAACTGATCGAGGGTTTAGTAAATTCTTAAAGTACAGATCTCGGGAACTATCCAATCAAGAGGTTCGGAAAGACACCACTGATCGAGATAAGTCCCGGGTATAACTGTCAGACCCTTCAAGATCAGATAAACTCTAAGGACAATCCGATCAGAAAGTTCGGGTGGACATAACTGATCGAGATTAGTCATGAGTAAGACTGACAACAAACATTCATGGGCAAAAAGGGGCTCATCTTCAGCTTCGGATTTGTCATCAGAAGAGTCAAGGACGGAGATATCGAGCCCAGCAGCCATCAGCTTTGCCTTAGCCTTATCCCAATGAGTCTCATACCCTTTACCGAATTAGGCTATGACCTTACCATTCAAGGATTCAGATTCTTCGTATCCGGTGATGGCCTGTTGTCTGGCCTCGACAACCTTCTCGGGAAATGCGTTGACAGTAGCGGTTAAAGTGTTGTTCTCCTTGATCAAGAACATCATCGTGTCGTGCATCTCGGA
Organism: Panax japonicus; assembly: GCA_020205505.1. Lineage (NCBI taxonomy): Eukaryota > Viridiplantae > Streptophyta > Magnoliopsida > Apiales > Araliaceae > Panax > Panax japonicus. The sequence goes on from CM035111.1 coordinate 14,969,856, forward strand.
GAACTTGTGCGTAATTCTGTCAACAGCATCCTCCCGATCCTTGACCTCCTTGAGCAGATAATCCCTCTCGGCCAGAAGAGTTCCGTGTTTATGCTCCAGTTCTTTGATCTGGTTCTCCACTCGGGTCGCCTTATTTCGGGTCTTGGCATGAGAATCTCGTTCCTTCTTCAGGTCCGACTGCAGACCCCGAACCTCAACCTCAAGCAGCTCCACATCTATTCCCAGCTGAATTTCTTTCTTTGTAGATCGGGTGAGGGGAATGATGGCTCGGGCGAGTATAGCGTTGGCCTGCAGCGAACACATACATTAGTACAAGAAGTAAAAATCCAAGTTAATAGCAGTACTTAGATTGACAAAGGGAATTACCTGAGTCTGGGCTCGAACATAGGCCACCAAGAACTGATCAGAAGAATACCCTTTAAACCGCTCGTCGTCACCAGGAAGTTTGAAGTGATCGAAGAGGGTAAAAGGGAAAACCTCTGACGGGCTCTTGGGCCAACAGGTAGTCGGTGATCCCTGGGAGGAGCTTGGCCCAGAAAAAGGAGTGGGGGCACGGTCCGGACCAGGGACCACCAACTGTCCCGTCGGTTGATCGGAACCCTCCGAAAATCAAGATCTCTTGGATCGGGGTTCGAGAAGAACCTCTTCGGTATCCTCCGAATCCTCGACCACCTTGGTCGGAGGAGGGGGCGGTGGAAGAGTCGGCTTCGGCAGGGAAGGCGGAGGGAATATTGTAGGCGCTTTGATGGTCGGCTTGGAGGGCTTCTTGAATTTCTTCAGCAAAGCCGCCTTCTCCGTGCGGCTCATCTTCATCGCCCCTTTTGTGTGGTTGGGGGCTCGGGCCCCGAAGTGGACCCCAGAGACATCTCGTTGATATGGACTGTATCCTCCTCAGGAGCGTCGTCAGTCACTGGGGGTCGAATGAACCCAGTTGTGATGGTGGTGAGGATGAAGGCGTCGACAACGCCCTCCGGCTTGAAAATGGTCACTGTACGGGGACAAATGGGTTAAGGCGTGGAACGCTTAAGAGAATAGGAGAAAAAAAAAAGGAAAAAAAAAAGAAGAAGGATACTTACAGCCGTGTTTGTAAAACCAGGCTTCGTCCATCAGAAGCCCCAGATTCCATTGGGTCTTTTTCCATTGCTTGTAGAACGTCCTGAAGGCATCGGCCCGACCCTTCGGGAACTTCGAAATCTTGGCCGCCTGGTCGGTTGGATGGGCCCAGGAGGGAAGGAGCTGGAGGTCGGTTCCCTTGGCAAAAAACCACTGTTCGTGCCACCCCTTGTTGCTTGAAGGGGTTTTGATCGGGACGGTGCGGTTGTGGCGTTTGTTGAGTTGCCGGAGACCGGGTTCTTTCGACCCACCGACGGTGAACAGGGCGAAGAATAGATCGAGCCCGGGAGTGATGCCCACCTCTTGGCAGATGGCTATAAAAGAGACTAAATGGATGTACGCGTTCGGCACAAGCTGCGCGAACCCTACTCCCACGAAGCTCAAGAAAGAAGAAGTGAAATCGTGAAGTGGGAACCGAACCCCATATTTCAGAACTGTACAAGGGGACGTCTACCCACTTGCCCTCGGGATGCCAAAACATCTTCTCATCGGGCGTCGGTACTCGGAGCTTGTATTCTTTAGGGATTTTAAAGAGGGTTCGGATGTCATAGATCTGGGAGGGGTGATAGTGGAAGGAGTATGGAGGTGAGAAAACTCCTTTGAGGAGTGGTATGCATTTTGAACCCTAGCCTCGGCGTCTACCAAACTAGGCAGGGTCGAAGGTGTGGTAGCGGCAGGGGCATCCGGCAGTTCGATCTCTAGTAGGTCGTCGGTGGTAACGGTGGAGGTGACGGTGATTGGCTCAGTGGCCGGAATAGTGCTGAAATCGGCCATTGAAAAGGAATGTGATGCAAATAAGAAGTTTTGAAGAAGAGATGATCTAGACTAGAACTCAAATATCTGCAAAGTGGTGGAAATTTGGGGAGTTTGGGGGAGAAATGAGCTCGCCGAAAATTGCCTTGCCGAAAAAAATGAAAACAGCGAGTTTGGGAGAGAGAAGTCAGTAAAGGAGATAATGAGGGGGGAAGAGGGGTTTTTATAAGGAGTACGGCACGGAACTCCAGGGCGACTATTAAATGCTTAAGGTGGGGCCAGGCGTGAAAAGGTGTGCAACGTTTCAAATATCAAGAATATACCATTTGGTTTTCTCAGACAGTTCATTATTAGCTGTCATGACCTTTCGAATACCTGACCTTTCAAGTCTCCAATCATAAGTACCTTATAATTGAAGACTGGGGGGCAATGTTCTGGAGCATTCTGCTGACCTTCACTTGGGCTGAAGGCCCGACATCAGAGGAGTTGTATGAGTTCATTAGGCCGAAGCCCATGGTGGATTTAGAGGTGTTCGGGTCGGCGTCTGAGTCCTTCTTGGCTGGACCCTCACTTTGGTGGATGTCTTCGGGTTCGGCATCCGAGCCCCTTGGTCCGGAGCCTTATCCTGTTGTGTGCTGTTGGGAGTCAGGCCTTCGGGTCCTTTGGACCGAAGCCTAGACATGACAGTGGGATAGTTTGGGCCTGTACAGTGGGCCTTCCTGCCTGCAGAGTTGGACGTCCCAATTATAATTAAATACGGTTACTCCAAAGGTAGTGATTAGATTGGATTCTACTTGCATCTTTTAAGGAGATTGTGTTGGACCCAAGTTATGGTAACTACCATAGCTAGGAGTCCTTAACCGATTAGGAGAAGGATTCTAAGGCAGTGAGATTATTATAAATATCAGGTCAGGGTTACAATTAAGAGGTAATTCATACTTTTGAGCACTAAACACTTAGCCTCCATTGTTAAAACCTTGTAACGGCATGTACTCATTCTCACACCGGAGCTATCCCCCGGCGGCACAAGCCGTCAAGCTTTTGTGTGATCTGTTATTGTGCAGGTTCTAGCGCGTGAATTCTGTGATTGGACGCGCCGGCGAAACTTGGCGTTAACAATCGTTAATGTTTTCAATGTGGCTTTAGTTATTTTTGTTTATTATTATTTTTGTTTGTTTATTTATATTTTTATTATTATTATAATTTGTATTTATTTGTTCCATATAAAGAGTTTACTCTCACCATTGAAAATATTATTATTATTATTTATTCTAACCAATGGGCCGTCTGGGTCAACCAAAAAAATATTCTAGACCTATCAATTATTATTATTTACATATTTCTTTATCTCTTTTTATTATTAATAATCGTTTTATTTTACCTCTCTTAATTCACTGCTCAACGGAGACAATCACCATCACAACTCAAATACTATTTTAAATGTACTATTTTTATTTTACTTTGTTTGTTTGGTAAAAATAAACGGCGTTTGGTGGCTTCCAATTTTCTATCAATTTGTAAAAAAAAAAATCATATCAAAACGACGTCATTTTGTTACCCAGACAAAAAAAGAGTTGTGAGTCATTAAATTTCCTTTTCAATGTGTTGTCAATGCCACAACAAAATCCTCACACAGAAATCTCATAGAGGATCCGGATAATGCTGCTAAATTTACAGTAGTCGTGGGGAAAGAAAAATCACGCCCTTCCCAAATCCCACCATTTGCTCTCTTTCTCTCTCTAGTCATCCCCAAAGCTTGGCCGAATTCTCTCTATACTCATATAAGTTAATTGGTAAAGACATCTTCGCTGACTATTCTTATTTGTAACTACTTTTTGTTATTATTTTCTCTGTCCTACAATTATTGCAACAAATATTTATCGTTAAATTTTACAAAAATTGCAATATCGTTTTTTAGGTGACTAATGAAATTTTGACTTCTTCCGCTAAATAAAATTTTGTGGCGATATTTAGACCGCACATTTCATCATAGGGATCAGTTACGAGATCAAACAAGAATTGAGAGAAGGTATGTTACAAAATTTGTTCTCTGCATTAATATTCTTCTACCGACTATTTTTATATATAACTACTTTTTGTTAGTATTCTCTTCTGTGTCCTACAATTATTGCAACTACTCCCTCCGTTCCTTAATATAGGTCGTTTTAGAGAAATGTTTTTGTTCCTTAGGAACGGAGGGAGTAATATTTTGGGAAGTTTCACAAAAATTGCAAAACCTTTTTTTTTTTGGGTTCAACTTTTATGAAGTGACTAATTTGTTCTCACTTTTGTCACTTTCACCGACTAAAATTTAATTTTGTGGCAATATTATTTAGACCGTTTCACAGGAATCAATTACGAAATCAAATAAAAATTGTTAACAGGTATGTTGCAATATTTGTGAGACGGAAGGAGTATATAATATATGGGTCGAATTTTTCTGGTGATCACCGTGTTTATATAATAGCAGTTGTAAGGGGGCGAGGAGTGCATTAATGGAGTTTCATGGTTCATAATCTCTCTGATTGATGCTTTTGGACTTTCACAAAGATGCAGCCTTTAAATTTTGTAAGGTTCTCACCCTAATATTTATATATACATATATAGAAATAGGATCAGGTCCGGACCTCCCGGACGGGAGAAAATCCGGACCAAATTTTTTATCTTTATTTTTTTTGTAGAACAACTAAAAAAAAATTTATGGAACTGAAATTTTTCCATAATACAGTGTTTTGGGTGTGTTTTTAATACCTACACAAACCAATGTATGTACAGTCTGCCCAGACTGTACAGACATGTTTTGTTATAGGCATCCAAATCACGCCCAAAACACTGTATTATGTAAAAATTTCAATTCCATAAATTTTTTTTTTTAGTTGTTTCAAAAAAAAAAAGGCCGGGATTTTAAACCTGTCCGGGAGTCCGGACAGGATCCGGCCTCTACATATATATATATATATATATATATATATATATATATATATATGTACTTGCACATTTGTGGTTTTTGTATGCATATATTATATGAATGCTGGGAATTTAAGTTTTTTGATCATCTGAGAAGGTGTAGAAAAAAGTTGTCTGATCTATCTATACATCATAAGGTGTAAGGTACATCCATGATTTGTATGTATATACAACCTGTATTTAGATATGTACTCCTTCCGTCTCATAAAGACTACGCAAGTACACTGAAAATTCTTTCTTTTTCTTCAAAGTAGTGGGCGTCATTTAAGTATTTTTAAGGATAAATAAAATTTATATTAAATTTTATATTCGAAAGTGTACTTTAGATTGTGGGACAGAAGGGGTAGTATGCAATCACACTTTATGATCGTTCTTGTTTTGATACAAATATAGTTTAATCATATTTCAGCTGTCCAACTATAATGTTTTAAATTTGTAGTTGTTTATATGAATAACTTGGATTCTCTCCGTCCCAAAATAAGAATCAGATTGCATTTAATCTTTGGGTAAAATGTGGAAAAACTCCTTCAATTCTAAATTGTCTTTCATAAATTATAACTGTAGAAAATAACAACACGAAAAAATAAATCAAACACAAGACACCAAATTTTGCGTGAAAAAACCCTCTAAAATTAAGAAGTAAAAATCACGGGCCGAACTCTGAAAATCTCACTATAATCAATTGTGAATACAAATAATCCTTTCAAGTTTTATAACTAAAAACTTGAAATATTATGAAATTGAAATAATACAATAATACCTCAATTTGAGTGAAAACTCAAATTACCTCACCACCTAGAACCTCTGAATTAATTAAAGTCTTCAAACAATTAATCGATCCGAAAAGATGATGACAACTCGTGAATAAACCTTCACAAAAACCCTCTCAATTTACTCCCACTTTTTTCCTTGCACTTACTGAATTTTTCTTCCTCTCTGTTCCGTGTATTAATCTCAAAAGCAGAGCTTTCAAATTTCCGTATATTTTATCATGCCACAAGACCCATATCTATATAATAAAACAGAATTTATTTTGAATTTTCATTTGACAAAGCACAAAGACGGTTTAGATTCTTTCAACTTAATCTAATGGCTCACATTTCATCTCACATAAAAAAAATTCACCCAAATCAAATTCACCCTACACTATAATAATAGTAATAGTAATAACAATAATAGTAATAATAATAATAATAATAATAGTAATTATTATTATCTATATAATAAAACAGAGTCCATTTTAAATTTTTCATTTCACAAAACACAAAGACGGTTTAGATTCTTCGAACTTAATCTAATGGCTCACATTTCACCTCACATAAAAAATTCTCGCACAAATCAAATTCACCACACTATAATAATAGTAATAGTAATAAAAATGGTAAGAAGCAACATGGGTCACCCTTTTAGCATTGACGCCCTTTTCCTGTTTTTCGGGTATTGTGGTCGTAATAGTAATAATAATAATAATAATAAGCAACATGGGTCACCCTTTTAGCATTAACGTCCTTTTCCTGTTTTCGGTTATTGCGGTCGTTATGTTTTCACATGCAAATTGATTTGGCGCGGGAAAGTACAAAGACGAAACATATTCATTCTAATTAATTTTAAGTTATTTTAAGCTGCAAAGAGTATTTAGGTAATGTAGTAGACTAAATTACAAACCTGACCCTCCTATTTGTCATGTTTTTGCTAAACTGTTCCCTAAATATTATTTTTTGCACAATTGTTCCTCATAAATATGGTTTAATTTTGGACGATACAGATATATAAATTTTAAACTATTCAAAAATAATATTATTTATATAATTTATTATTTACAAAGTTACATTAATTATATTAATTTTGAATTTGAATATTTTAAATTGATCTTATAATTTGGAATGAAAGGAGTATTACTTTATTTTTTTTTGCATTACAATTATTTTTTTGAACATTTTTCTAGTTTACATGTTGTCTTATTTCATAAGAAGAAAAGGTTTTAAGATTTTATTAAAATTTAAGATTTTTTCATGAAGTTGAAGAATCCAAATTTGTTCTAATAGTTTTGGATGAATATGTTTTATACGCATTTTAAATAAATAATATTTTCACTAAGTTAGAACATAATTTTTATAGAACATGCATCACGTGTGCCTCAATGGCGAGTATATTTTAAGAAAGGGGCGCATTCGTATTAAGTGTTTACACTACTTATTTTTACCAGTTTTTTTCATAAACTTTCTCTACAATATTACTAATTACAAGGGTGGTTTTTTCAATAAATAAATAAATAACTCAAGTGAACAATAAGTTTAAATATTTAAATTGTTTATAAAAGTTTAAAATTGGTCTTATAAATAATATGTATAATGCATTGCAGAAGTTATATTTTAAAAAAGTTATTTTCTTAAAATAAATAACAAAGATGGCAGTATTACTCTATTAATTCAAAGTAGAAATATTTTTTATAAAAATTATTATTTTAAATAATAATATTTGAACAGTTATGCATTATAGAACCAATGTATTTTTATTAAAAAGAAGTCCTCATGTTTCCTAAAAGTGATACTATATATTGAAGTTGCTTTGTTAAAATAAGTCATCATTTTTTATTTAAAAAATAGTCATCATTTAAATGTTGTTGGTCTAGATTTAATTTAGCTTATAACATTTGTGTCTTCCAAATTAGTTAAATTAAGTTTTTTTAAAATTTAATATGTTTTTGATTTTACAATTTGGTGGGTTTTAATTTTACCTAACCCTAAACCGAATAAACTATCCACCCAAGCTGCCATGTTCAAGAAAGTCAAATTTATAATATAGTTAAACAATATTATAAAGGGCAAAATAGACATTAGTCATCTTTTTTAACGGTGTTATGATGGAAAATGGAACAAGAGGTGGTGTGTAATATTTTGTAAACCCCCTAAACCATATGATTGTATTGTACCCTAAACCAACATGGATTTGAATCCCTTCTGTTCCACCTTTCATTTAATTACATCTAATACACCATATTTTATACATTTCTTACTAAAAGTTATGGGTTCAATCCTTGGCAGTGACCAAGGACCCTGTCAAGGAGGTTGTGTGTGACTATATAATCTATTATATTGAATGGTATTATTATTTTAAAAATAAAAGTAATCTAATATTTTTTACTATTTGATGAACATGTGAATTTTTCATCAAAATTTTAATAGATGGTAATTATTTTAGATTTATAATGGTGAAAATATTTTTTATACTTCTAATTTTTTATAGGATAGATCTTAATATTATCACCTAATATTTTGATCATTACTAACAAAATTATTAAGATTAAATAATTGGTGTCTTAGATGAAATTGGAGAAAATGTATAACTGAAGGAGAGCCAAATCCGGACACAACAAAGAATGAAGTCACATGTTGACAACAAATGAATAGAATGAGAATTTATGGTAGGAACCTATAGGAAAGGATCTCTTGCTCTTAGGAAGAATTTCAAGCTTAAATAGAGAAGGTTGAGACGGTGGCCTACAAAAATTAAGCTCCTTAGAACCTCAAGAATCCATTATACCTTTCTTGTTTCTAAGCTCAAAAGACATTGGGACAACCAGAGTGTCCCAACTTCCTCCAGAAAATCAAAAGGGGTGATTGAGATGAAACCTTTTAGAAGCTTGGAACAAAGAACAATAAAAAGAAACTCATGTAGGACAAGCTTTGAAGGAGAACAATTGATGAAAATTTATAATAAATAGAACCCAATTTGAATTTGGGCGGAAAAACACAATAACGGTTCAAATTCATTCTAATTGATTTGGGCGGAAAAGTACAGGGCGGTTCAGATTCATTCTAATTTTCAGATTGTTAAAACGAGGAGAGAAATAATTTCATTACGTGGTGCATTCAGGCACGAGCAATTACTACTAATTGATAAAAACAAAGGAAAACTAACTCGGGCGAGGCTCCTCAAACCACTAGCCCAAGGGTTTTTCAACCACAAAAAAGAAGAATAGATCATAACTTCATTCAACAATAATATATTATGTAGTATTATTAACTTGTGGGAATTAAATATACCCTAAATTATTTGGTAAACAATAAAATAATTACATGACTACATACCCTTACAAAATATAAATTACTATTAAATTTCCTAAATCCCAATTAATTACATGAATTACTCTTAGATTAAACATAATATAAACTCTCAATAATAAATATAAAAAAATATTTCATCTGACCTTGTGCTTCCCATCAGAAACAACAGGGAGGCTTACCAATACCTAAACATGTGTTACATGTGAGATGAACACATGTTTAAGTTCAGTTATTTGGATTGTAATTCTGACAAGTATATTGAATAATTTGAATTGTATGTTAATTACATCAGTCATGTTTCCTATTTATACTAAAAAGAAACCCTAATCCTATAAGAAAATAAGAAATCAATTTGGAATGAAAATCCTAACTAAAAAAACATCCTAATTACATTAAAATTGGAAAACTATCCAAATAACTCGCCAAAAGTCACTTGAGAAATTTTTTGAAACGCATCGGAACTCGCCCTAGCGCTGTGGCGCTAGTGTTGGGTGCTGCGATGCTAGAACTAGCGTTTCGGCGCAAGTGTTGGGCGTTGTGGTGCTGCACTTTCTGTCCTTGGGCGAAATCTCCTTCCCCGCTCTTAAGTCCTGAATTTGATTATTTGTTTGGACCTTTCACTTGCACCAAGTTAATGAACTTTGAATCAACTTCCATAACACTCGTCTTCGCACCATTTTCAGTCCAAACTTCTTGGATTAGTCTATTAAGTCCTTCCTTGAATCGTTTAGCTCGTTCCCTCGATCGTCACCGGGCCAACCGGAACTTTAAGTGGATCCGTCCAAGTTTTTCCTTCGTGATTTTCATCCATATCCAAGCTAATCATGTCCTCATCATTACTCTCCTCTTGAAAAAGATTTGTTCTCAAATCATCACCTATATCAAACAGACTTATATCAGTAATGTTAAATGTGGCAATAACATTATACTCACCAGGTAAATCCAATTTGTAAGCATCGTCATTGATGCGCTCAAGAATTGAAAAGGATCATCTCCCATTGGAAGTAATTTAGACTGCCTTTGAGCTGAAAATCTTTCTTTTCGCACATGTAATCATACCCAATCTCTCGACTCAAAGATCACTTGACAATGCCCTTTTTATTGGCATACTTAATGTACTGCTTCATCCTTCTTTCAATGTTGAGCCTAGCTTTCTCAAGCATCTGCTTAACAAAATTAAAATTTTTCTTTCCATCCATGATAATATATTCAGAAATAGGTAATAGAGTTAAATCTAAAGGTGTTAAAGGATTAAAATCATACACAATCTCAAATGGAGAAAAGTTAGTAGAAAAATGAATAGATCCATTATAATCAAACTAAACATGAGGTAAACATTCTTCCCAAAACTTAATATTCTTTTAATGATAGCTCTTAACAAAAGCAAATTACAAAGTTCTACTTACTACCTCGTTTTGACCATCAGTTTATGGATGATAAGTAGTTGAAAATAATAGTTTAGTACTTAACTTACACCAAAAAGTCTTCCAAAAGTAACTTAAGAACTTAGCATCCCTATCAGAAATAATTTATTTAGGCATACCATGCAAACGAACAATTTCTCTAAAGAATAAATCAGCTACATGGGAAATATCATTAGTTTTATGACATGAAATAAAATGTGTCATCTTTGAAAATCTATTCATGACCACAAAAATCAAATCATGACCACGCTTAGACCTATGTAATCCTAACACAGAATCCATAAAGATATCAATCCAAGGTTCATTAGGTATATGCAATGGTTTATACAATCCATGGGGTGGAACACGAGATTTAGCTTGTCAACAAGTAATGCACCTATAACATATTCGTTCTACATCCCATTTCATGTGTGGCCAATAAAAATGTTCACGCAAAACCGCAAAAATTTTATCAACACCAAAATGACCCATTAAACCAACTACATGTGATTCTTTTACTAACAACTCACACAAAAAACAAGTAGGTATGCACAACTTATTTTCACGAAATAAAAATTCATTATGTTTAAAGTGCTTACTCAAAGCATTCTTTTCACAATACTTAAAATCTTTACAAAAATCATGGTCATCAACATATAACTCTTTAATTCGCTAAAAATAAGTGATTTTTTATCAAGATTAAACAAAAACACATGCCTACGAAAAAAACATATGCATCGACATTTTTCTTACCTTGCTTGTATCGAATGACATAAGGGAATGTCTCGATAAGCTTCATCCACTGTGCATGTCTCTTATTTAATTTATGTTGACCTTTCAAGCACTTCAATGATTCATGGTCGGTATGAATCATGAACTCCTTAGGCTATAAGTAGTGTTGCTATGTTTTCAACGCTTTAACCAATGCGTACAACTCCTTGTCGTAAGTAGGATAGTTTAAAGTTGTCACATTCAACTTTTCATTGAACTACGCCACTGGTTTTCCTTCCAGCATCAACACAACTCCAATTTCCAAACTTGAATCATCACACTCAATTTCAAAGGTTTTAGAAAAGTTAGGTAAAAGAAGTAAAGGAGCATTAGTCAATTTATTCTTAATCAACTAAAACGTCTTCTCTTGTTCATCCCCCCATTTAAAATTCACGCTCTTTTTGATAACTTACGTAAGTGATGTTGTGATATCGCTGAAGTTCCTTACTAAATGTTGGTAAAAACTGGCGAGTCCGTGAAAACTACGAACTTGGCTCCCATTCGTAGGACTCGTCTATTCTTGTATCGCACGTATCTTTTTTTCATCCACTTATTCCCTCTGTGAGCTAACAACAAAATCAAGAAACACAATTCTATCCGTACAAAACGTGAATTTATCCATATTAGCAAACAACTTCTCTTTCCTAAGTACATCTAAAACATATTTTAAATGTATGCACGTTCACCCAAGTTTTTGCTATAAACCAAAATATCATCAAAATAAACAACAACAAATTTTCCAATGAATGAACGCAAAACAAGATTCATTAAAAACATGAAAGTACTAGGAGCATTAATTAAACCAAAAGGTAACACTAACCACTCATGTAAACCATATTTCATTTTAAAAGCAGTTTTTGATTCATCTCCTTCTTTAATTTTAATTTGATGGTATCCACTTTTCAAATCAATTTTACAAAATACACATGACCCATGAAATTCATCTAACATATCATCTAAAAAAGGAATATGATGTCGATATTTTATCATAATATTACTTACCGCTCGACAATCAATGCACATGCGTCATTTTCCATCCTTAGGCACTAAAATCACTGAAACTGATCATGGACTCATGCTTTCCCTCACGAACCATTTCTTCATAAAATCACCAACTTACTTTTGCAACTCCTTCATTTCCTCGGGATTTGATGGACTCCACGACACGTTTGCGTTAGGTGGTCGTCGCTCGGATCATTTTTAGCACAGTTGATAGAATGAAACTCTCTCGACACCTCAACCCTACGTCTATATTGAAACGAGAACCTTGGTACAATCGATTAATCAATGAAATCTACGTTGAATAGAACACCAACGACGCCTTAACCCCTTATTTATATTGAAACAGGAACCTCGATATAATCAACGACTAATACGGTAGAAGACGCCACACACAACTATTGGGTTTCGGCACAGAAACGCACAGCGAAAATAAAAATTTTAAAGCAATTTCCGAAACCCTAAAACAGGATCCATGCGAAAAAATTCAATTAATTCAGAGGTTTAGATATTATACCAATTATTAAATTTCCTGAAACGCTTTGAATCTCCAACGCAATTCCTCACGGTACTACGTCTCTACGGTATCCACACGAACGCACGCAAATCGTCGAACGATTCTGCAATAAAAGGAGCTGTGGTACTAGCCACCAAAGGAACAAGATTTTTGAACTTTTCTCTAGTCTTTCTGTAAGAGCGACTAGGTTTTGTAAGTTTTTGATTGTCTTCCTAAGTGGCTGCTATATATCATATATATAGTAGTTAAAAGGTATTAATCAAAATCAAATTTCATAAAATCTAAATTTATATATATATATATATATATATATATATATATATCTTAATTAAGTCTTAATTAATATACATATATATACAAATTATCCTTTTAATTTAAATTCGTGATTTAAATATTATTAATCATATTAATATATTTAAATCCTTAAAATTTAAATTAATTTCCTTTTAAATTACGTTATATGTGTGTGACCCTATAGGTTATTATTACGTTGGCAATAATTTTAAAATCATATTATAAAATTATAAACAGTGAGCGGCATCTAGTAATGCATCACTGCTACCCAAGTAATAATAAGATCGATGATTCAATGCAACCTTTTTCGTGACCAATGTTTCAATGTAATTTAATCCTTTTAACCTTAATATTCTATATTAAACTCGAGTCATGAAATGTGTCATACTCTTCATAATTTAATCTGAGTTTTCTTGATCAATGAGTAGACTATATGAAACAAATCACTATTTGAGCATGACCATGCATTTCATAGCCCTACTCAATCAAGAGGCCTATGGATATCACCCATAATATATAGGATGGTTAAATTCCATCTAGATCACTCATATTTCTCACACGATTCATGATGAACCCAATAATCACCTTTAAGTCCACCCTATTAAAGATGACATTTGATGATATCAAAGTACATAAATTCTCGTGTAGTAATATAGCGATTTCAGGTCGGAGGACCATTACATCATTGTCACTATGAGAATTGCTAATGACGCTTCGCATTATGCTCCATATAGAATTCTCATGGTGGGTTTGTCCAGTACATCGTTCTCTAACATGTACCTATGTATTGACTTAATATCTCATATATTTATGACTAATGAGATTTGGTCATCAGTCAATCCACATACTAGTCTCAATGCATCATTGTTGTCCTATCAACAATGATACTCGACTAGGGACATTTAAGAACAATGCTACTAATTGTAGTTATAATCTCATGTTCAAGTCACATACTTGAAACTATAAAATTTGTATCACTATTCTAAGGAATTTTATTATGTTAACAATTATATTACGCAGTAAATAAAACCATAATAAAATTATTTATTTATTCAATCAAATATAATATCAAAACGTTAAGCAATTATATCAAATAATTGGCCTCTAAGGCATAAACTCTAACAACAACTATGTATTGTTGTATGATAAGTCAAATTGAATCTCAAAGGATAAACTAAGAAATTACTTAGGATTTCTTCAAAAAACCAAAAGTTGAGATAAATTCTAGTGTGAAATAAATTCTCTCGCTGCTCCAAACTTTCCTCTTTCACTTGTGCACTAAGCGCTCTCCTCGTAACCAACATCTCGCCATGTATAACAACCTCCCTATCATAAATATCCTCTAACTGTGGCATAGAGTTTGTGTCATTATATTCCCCCTCGATTTCTACCTCTCCATTGTCAAGCAACACCATAGTTCTCTGATTCGGACATTTACTAGAAATATGTCCCCTGCCTTGACATTTAAAGAAAACAATATCTCGATTGCGACTAAAGGAAGAAATTTCACTTTTACCTTTTTTCTATGATTAGTCACATCCGATTTAAACTCTACTTTCAGCTTATTCACAGATGGCTTCTCCTCCTGTTTTGAAGCATTAGATTTCCAAGACAAACTCGTGGTAGGATTAGAATGTTGGCCACCTCTCCTCTTAAGCTGTTTCTCAATTTTATAGCCATGTGTACTATATCCCCCAAATCCACATAATGTTGTTGTTCTACTAAGTCTGTTATATTCCAATTTAGCCCTGCTCGTCAAATGTTGTGGAAGATTGCTCGTCAAAAATCCCTTTATCCTTTGAATTAAACATATTTCCTGCAAAACAAGGGCTAGTAGAAAAAAAATTCCTCACCACTCCCTTATGTGTTTTGTGACGCCCCCAAAATAGGTATACATCACCCATCTTGAGTCGCCAAATACATGGTAAAAAAATTCAAATACAACTTAATTATACAACAGTCGTGTAAAATACGAAAAAAATATAATCTAAGAGTTTTAATAAAAATATTGTCATCTAGACAATATCCACACTCAATGGAGTCCTCATTATATTTATTGTCACATTATTCCATAGAATAGTGAGTACTACTAAAGCCATTTATCCTGGACCATCACTCCATTCCCCGACTCGTCCCAGCTATATTCTCATTTCTTGAAGAGAACAATGAAAGAAAGGGTGAGCTCAACTAACCCAGTAAGAAATATTATGACTAAGGTAATGCAGAATAAATTATCCTTAGCATTCAACAGTATAACAACTGATAGAATACAATAGACAACAATTGTTAGATCAACAACTACAACGGAAATAAGCAATCCATTAGAAGAGTCAAGTAGAGCATAAAATCTATTATCTTCTATTATTTAAAAAGTTTTTCATCAACTTTATCGCTGAGACTCAGCTTAATAAATAAAATCAAATCATCCCCGCACAACGGCCAAGGATATTCATGTAATCATCAATGGTCATGATTATACCAAATAATCCCTGGTCATAATCATACCAAAAATTGTCCATCAATGAACTACATGCCAATGCGGACTTTCACCACATCATTCGTCACATTAAGGTCATGATTATACCGAATAATCCCTGGTCATAATCATACCAAGTCCATCTCTGCACGTAAGCCAAAGATGACTTTCATCACAATATAAGCATAATGACAATGACAATGACATAATAATTCAATAAAACAAGTTCAAGGATAAATTTTAAAGATTTATAATTTAATTTATCCAGAAATCAATAACGTCCAAATTGTCAACATGATAATTCTTTGTGGAGTAAAATTCAAGAATAATATTCATGTACCAAAAATAATTTGGACATAACAAAAATATATTTTTCGGGTAAATGGTATCCCGTGAATAGTACCCTGTGAATAGTACTTCGGGTATAGTACCTCGTGAATAGTAACCCGACATGAAAAGTACCCCAAATATCTGAGTGAATAATATTCGGGTGAATAGTAACTCGTGAATAGTACTCTGGCATGAAAAGTGCCCCGAATATCAGAGAGAATAATACTAGAGTGAATAGTAATCGGGTGAATAGTATCCCATGAATAGTAACTCGTAAAATAAAAAATACCAAAAAAATGATATTTCATGACGAGTACAAAAGAAATGATATCTCATACAAGTATAATAGAATATACGAAACTATAAATTGATTTTCACCCGCCATGCGGTAATCCACGTAAACAGGTCATTTCCACAATTTAATAAAGAATGAATACGAAGAATCATTCACCATGCATGCGGTAATCCACATAGACAGGTTATTCCAACAGAATAATAAAGAACGGAACCAGGTCATGCGTAATCCGCACAGACAGGATATTCCAACAGAATAATAAAGAATGGAACCAGGTCATGCGTAATCCGCACAGATAGGATATTCCAACAAAATAATAAAGATTGGAATAACAACAGAATTCACCAGGCATGTGATAGACCGCACAGACAGGTTATTCCAAAATAATAATAAAGAATGGAATAACAGAAGAATTTCACCATGTATGCGGTACTTCGCATAGACAGGTTATTCCAACATAATAATAAAGAATGGAATAAAAACCCTTACGAGTATTGAAAGAAAATAACTCTCTTCATGAATACACAAAAATAATACCCCTTACCTTAGAAGAAGACTGTATACTAGAATAGTGAGGTAGCAGACTTCTCTTCTTCATTCTCTCTATAATAATTACTCTATACCTTTAGTGAATTGGTGAGAAATGAAGGAAGAATGAGCTTCTATTTATAGGAAAATATAGTTTCGATAATTGCACGTTTTCGGGCTCGAAATATTACAGTATAATACCTTCCTCTTTTCCTTCATTTTTAATTTAGTCCTGCAAGTATTATCAAACTTGCACCACCTCCCCTAGTAAATCATGTGAATTAATAGTAAATCATGTGACTCAATAGTTCTAATCATGTGAAAAAAATAATTATAGTATAGTACCTTCATGTATACCTCCATTTTTAACTTAGTCATGCAAGTATTATCAATCTTGCACCAACTCCCCTAATAGTAAATGAATGTGAATCAATAGTACACGCATGTTAACAAATAGTTATAATCATGTGAATCAATAGCAATTAATTCCTTATTTATCCGGTTAATTACCTGATTGGTCAATATAATCTCCAGACATCAATTATTATCGAAATAAATATCAATTTTCACTAACACTAATAATTACAACACAATGGAACTATCAATTTCATCTTTAATCAACACGAACTTATTCATCATTAATATTATAATTCAAAATATTTAACAATCAGGTCGTTCCCAGGAAAGAGGGGGCTTTTCGATAAGGATTTCTCTTTATTGGCGCGTAATTAGGTGACCAAACCTCTCCTTGACAGAACTTCTAGACATTGTCAATATTGCAAATAATAATATGAATAACTTTGCTGTATCAATTATTGATTTAATAATATAACATATTATACAGATGATATTGTGACAATAATTGAATCAATAATATGAGAGATATGATGCAGTAATTACTGTAGCAATAATTGAGTATAAAAGAGTGACTTCTTACGTAAGCATCAATAATCAATACCGTGTGCTACTATGCAACTACGCGTATTACTATACTTTTACTACCGGGTAGTTCATTAATTTTAACGGTAACACTTTCGCCGTTATTTTTATTAAAAGATAATTCTGTCGTTTTCTAACTACGACAATACTTTCGTTGTGGGGTCCACCAATGATTGTGCCGTCATACGGATATTCTCCGACAAAAAGAATATTCCCCGACCAAACGAATATTTTATAACAACTTGCATACTTTGCAAAATTTTATAAATATTATCCACAACTATAACATTATATCAAATCCACACCATAATATTAAAAAAATATTTCGAGGAATTTAAATCTTTATTCATAAAATTTGGGGTCTCACAATCTCCCCTCCTTATGAAATTTCGTCCTCGAAATTTACGTATGTACCTGGTATGCCGAAGAGATGAGGATACCTTGACTTCATTTCAGATTCTAACTCTTGAGGTATAACCTTTGAGTGTTGAATACGATCCTTCTTATCCAAGATTTTAACACGTATCTCTTCATATGTTAAATCTTCTGCTATCTCGTCTAGTTCTAATTTAATAAAGTGGTTCGGGTCATCCACATATTTACGTAACATCGATACGTAAAAAAATGTTATGAACACGCGACATACTTGGCAGTAAAACGAGTCTATAGGCCACAGTTCCTACTCGATCAAAGATTTCAAATGGGCCAATAAAATCGAGGGTTGAGATTTCCTCTCTTCATCGATTCTTGCTTCTAGAATAACGTCCTCTTGAACCTTATTCTTCACATTCATCAGCTCTGAATATGTAGCTTGCACGGCTTTAACTTTATCGATTAAAGTCGATTCTACTCGTATATTTGATATCACCACGTGGGTCCTTAGAGTCTTTAACTCTATCTTCATCATTTGTAAGTTATACGAAATGGGTTTTTGTGTTAACAACATTGCACTCGTAAACGCATACGATCTTCAACTCAACGCGTCAGCTACCACGTTCGCTCTTCCACGATGATATTGAATGGTATATTCATAATCTTCAACAGCTCTAGCCAACATCTTTGGCGCATAATACGTTCGTTTTGGGTGAAAAAAATATTTAAGGGTTTAAGAAATGGGTTTTGTACTGGGGTCAATACAAAATTCGATTTCACGCTCTAGGGGTAGGCTAGGAAGTTTTTCAGGAATACGTCAGGAAATTTATTAACAATAGAAATATCATTCAAAACTGTGACTCTCATCCAAGACTTCGATAGCACATGTAGTGAAGGTATCTCCTAACGAAGTTTCAACTAATAAGTCAAAGTATAATCTCTCCGGAGTCAAATTTAAACGTTGAGCGCAAGCTAAAGAGATAAAAGAATGGGTAGAACTGGTATCTAATAAGGTATAGACTTTGCAAGAGTTTATAATTAACTAACCAGTGCTAACTTCGTTCGGGTTACTCGATTTTTGAGAAGTCACGAAAAACGCTCTTCCTGAAATCACCGACTTTGTTTTGTCTGTATCCGCCTTTAGTGCCACCGTCCCAGCTGGACTTGACTTTGTTGCACGACAAAATCGGGCTAGGTGACCTTTTATTCCATAATTATAACATGCTTTGGTCTATATCACGCAGTTTGGACTGATATGTCCCTCCCCTCCGCATTTGAAGCATACAATTGGTGGTCGTTCTCCTTCCTTAAAAACGGGTGTTGGTGCTGCTGTCTTTCCATCGTTGTTGAACCTTCTCTTCTTGAAATTTCCAATCTTATTATCTTGGCCATGATTACCATCGAAGTGGTTACCATTCTTGGCATGATAATTTCCCCCAAGATGGTTATCATTATTCCGATGGCCGTTGCCTCCAGTATGATTATTATTGTGTTGTTGCTCGTTACCTTTTGGTTGTGTTGACTCATGATCGCGCTCCAATAACCGAGCCCTATTCACAACATCTGAATATAAACAAAGTTTGTGAGAAATAAGGTATTGACGTATATCGGGTTTTAAACCTCTTAGAAACATTCGCATCATTCGCTCCTCATTATCTACCAAATGGGATGCAAACCGGGATAAATCCGCAAATTTAGCCTCGTATTGCGACACGGTCATATTGTTTTGCTCATGTGACGAATACTTTCGAGAAAGTACTTGTCATTGAACAGCTCTTGGAACTTCTCCCAAGACATCTTAAGTGCGTCAGGCTGGGTACGTTTCACAGATTCCCACCAGTAATTTGCTTCTTCACGCAATATAAAGGTGGCAAAGGGAGCCTTTTGCTCCTCGGAGCATCCCAAGACATCAAATATCTTGGTGATCTGCTTTAACCACGTCTCTGCCTTAAGTGGTTCTGGCTTTCCCAAAAACTCCTACGGTCTCAGCTCCTTGAACTGCTTAGCAGTGACCAGCCGTGGGTTGCCATTGTTTCTACCTGCATTTTGAATAGGAACCGCTCTCGCCTGATGTTGTATGAATTGTATAATGCCTCTGAACATCCCATCGTTCACCATTTCATCGGTGTTATTGTTTACCTGAGGATTATTGTCTTCTTGTTGCACATTATCCTGGGTATTAATCGTTGGTGACTCAACGGTCTCATGTGCTTCATTGCTTATCTCAACATTTTCAGATGTCATTTTCAAACGCTGTCACAAAACAAGGGTTAATTAAGATATCACATATTATCCCTATACGCTGACCGACAAATTAAATACCAAATAAACTTAGGTAGGTCATACTAGCAAAGGAATTCCCCGTCTCTCCCCTCCTAGTTCTTGTCTCACATCTCAGCCAGGGATCATATCCCTAAGCTTTGATACCAACTGTGACGCCCCCAAAACAGGTATACATCACCCATCTTGAGTCGCCAAATACATGGTACAAAATTCAAATACAACTTAATTATACAACAGTCGTGTAAAATACGACAAAACATAATCTAAGAGTTTTAATAAGAATATTGTCATCTAGACAATATCCACACTCAATAGAGTCCTCATTACATTTATTGTCACATTATTCCGTAGAATAGTGAGGACTACTAAAGCCATTTATCCTGTACCATCACTCCATTCCCCGACTCGTCCCAGCTATATTCTCATTTTCTGAAGAGAACAATGAAAAAAAGGGTGGGCTCAACTAGCCCAGTAAGAAATATTATGACTAAGATAATGCAAAATAAATTATCCTTAGCCTTCAAAAGTATAACAACTGATAGAATACAATAGACAACAAGTTTTAGATCAACAACTGCAGCGGAAATAAGCAATCCATTATAAGAGTCAAGTAGAGCATAAAATCTACTATCTTCTATGATTTAAAAAGCTTTTCATAAACTTTATCGCTGAGACTCAGCTTAATAAATAAAATCAAATCATCCCTGCACCACGACCAAGGATATTCATGTAATCATCAATGGTCATGATTATACCGAATAATCCTTGGTCAGAATCATACCAACAACTGTCCATCAATGAACTACAGGCCAATGAGGACTTTCACCACATCATTCATCACATTACGGTCATGATTATACCGAATAATCCCTGGTCATAATCATACCAAGTCCATCTCTGCACGTAAGTCAAAGATGACTTTCATCACAATATAAACATGAGGATGATGACAATGACAATGACATAATAATTAAATAAAACAAGTTCAAGAATAAATTTTAAAGATTTATAATTTAATTTATCCAGAAATCAATAACGTACAAATTTTCAACATGATACTGCTTTGTGGAGTAAAATTTTAGAATAATATTCATGTACCAAAAATAATTTGGACATAACAAAAATATATTTTTCGGGTAAATGGTACCCCGTGAATAGTAATCTGTGAATAGTACTTCGGGAATAGTACCTCGTGAATATTAAACTGGCATGAAAAGTACCCCAAATACCCGAGTGAATAATATTTGAGTGAATAATATTTGGGTGAATAGTAATTGAGTGAATAGTAACTCATGAATAGTACTCTGACATGAAAAGTGCCCCGAATACCGGAGTGAATAATACTAGATTGAATAGTAATCGGGTGAATAGTAACATGTGAATAGTAACTTGTAAAAGAAAAAAATACCAAAATAAATGATATTTCATGACGAGTACAAAGGAAATGATATCTCATACAAGTATAATAGAATATACGAAACTACAAATGGATTTTCACCTGTCATGCGATAATCCACGTAGACAGATCATTTCCATAATTTAATAAAGAATGAATACGAATGATCATTCACCATGCATGCGGTAATCCACATAGACAAGTTATTCCAACAGAATAATAAATATTGAACCAGGTCATGTGTAATCCGTACAGACATGATATTCCAACAGAATAATAAAGAACAAAACCAGGTCATGCGTAATTCGCACAGACAGGATATTCCAACAGAATAATAAAGAATGGAACTAGGTCATGCGTAATCCGCACAGATAGGATATTCCAACAAAATAATAAAGAATGGAATAACAACAGAATTCATCAGGCATGCGTAGACCGCACAGACAGGTTATTCCAACAGAATAATAAAGAATGGAATAACAGAAGAATTTCACCATTTATGTGGTACTTCACATAGACAAGTTATTCCAACATAATAATAAAGAATGGAATAAAAACCCTTACGAGTATTGAAAGAAAATAACTCTCTTCATGAATACGAAAAAATAATACCCCTTACCTTAGAAGAAGACTGGATACTAGAATAGTGAGGTAGCAGACTTCTCTTCTTCTTTCTCTCTATAATAATTGCTCTATACCTTTAGTGAATTGGTGAAAAATGAAGGAAGAATGAGCTTCTATTTATAGAAAAATATAGTTTCGATAATTGCACGTTTTCGGGCTCGAAATATTACAGTATAATACCTTCCTCTTTTCCTTCATTTTTAATTTAGTCCTGCAAGTATTATCAAACTTGCACCACCTCCCCTAATAGTAAATCATGTGAATTAATAGTAAATCATGTGACTCAATAGTTCTAATCATGTGAAAAAAATAATTACAGTATAGTACCTTCATGTATACCTCCATTTTTAACTTAGTCATGCAAGTATTATCAATCTTGCACCAACTCCCCTAATAGTACATGAATGTGAATCAATAGTACACACATGTTAACAAATAGTTATAATCATGTGAATCAATAGCAATTAATTGCTCATTTATCCGGTTAATTACCCGATTGGCAAATATAACCTTCAGACATCAATTATTATCGAAAAAAATATCAATTTTCACTAACATTAATAATTCCAACACAATGGAACTATCAATTTCATCTTTAATCAACACGAACTTATTCATCATTAATTTTATAATTCACAATATTTAACAATCAGGTCGTTCCCAGGAAAGAGGGGGCTTTCCGATAAAGATTTCTCTTTATTGGCGCGTAATTAGGTGACCAAACCTCTCCTTGACAGAACTTCTAGACATTGTCAATATTGCAAATAATAATATGAATAACTTTACCGTATCAATTATTGATTTAATAATATAACATATTATACAGATGCTATTGTGACAATAATTGAATCAATAATATGAGAGATATGATGCAGCAATTGCTGTAGGAATAATTGAGTATAAAAGAGTGACTTCTTACGTAAGCATCAATAATCAATACCGTGTGCTACTATGCAACTACGCATATTACTATACTTTTACTACCAGGTAGTTCATTAATTTTAACGGTAACACTTTCGCCGTTATTTTTATTAAAAGATAATTCTGTCGTTTTCTAATTACGACAATACTTTCGTTGTGGGGTCCACCAATGATTGTGCCGTCGTACGGATATTCTCCGATAAAAAGAATATTCCCCGACCAAACGAATATTTTATAACAACTTGCATACTTTACAAAATTTTATAAATATTACCCACAACTATAATATTATATCAAATCCACACCATAATATTAAAAAAATATTTCGAGGAATTTAAATCTTTATTCATAAAATTTGGGGTCTCACAATCTCCCCTCCTTATGAAATTTCGCTCTCGAAATTTACGTATGTACCTGGTATGCCGAAGAGATGAGGATACCTTGAATTCATTTCAGATTCTAACTCTTGAGGTATAACCTTTGAGTGTTGAATACGATCCTTCTTATCCAAGATTTTAACACGTATCTCCTCATACGTTAAAACTTCTACTATTTCGTCTAGTTCTATTTTAATAACGTGGTTCGGGTCATCCACATATTTATGTAACATCTATACGTAAAAAAAACGTTATGAACACGCGACATACTTGGCTGTAAAACGAGTCTATAGGTCACAGTTCCTACTCGATCAAAGATTTCAAATGGGCCAATAAAATCAAGGGTTGAGATTTCCTCTCTTCATCGATTCTTGCTTCTAGAATAACGCCCTCTTGAACCTTATTCTTCACATTCATCAGCTCTGAGTATGTAGCTTGCACGACTTTAACTTTATCGATTAAAGTCGATTCTAATCGTATATTTTATATCACCACGTGGGTCCTTAGAGTCTTTAACTCTATCTTCATCATTTGTAAGTTATACGAAATGGGTTTTTGTGTTAACAACATCGCACTCGTAAATGCATACGATCTTCTACTCAACGCGTCAGCTACCACGTTCGCTCTTCCACGATGATATTGAATGGTATAATCATAATCTTCAACAGCTCTAGCCAACATCTTTGGCGCATAATACGTTCGTTTTGGGTGAAGAAAATATTTGAGGGTTTAAGAAATAGGTTTTGTACTGGGGTCAATACAAAATTCGATTTCACGCTCTAGGGGTAGGCTAGGAAGTTCTTCAGGAATACGTCAGGAAATTTATTAACAATAGAAATATCATTCAAAACTGTGACTCTCATCTAAGACTTCGATAGCACATGTAGTGAAGGTTTCTCCTAACGAAGTTTCAACCAATAAGTCAAAGTATAATCTCTCCGGAGTCAAATTTAAACGTTGAGCGCAAGCAAGAGAGATAAAAGAATGGGTAGAACCGGTATCTAATAAAGTATAGACTTCGCAAGAGTTTATAATTAACTAACACGTGCTAACTTCATTCGGGTTACTCGATTTTTGAGAAGTCACGAAAAACACACTTCCTGAAATCACCGACTTTGTTTTGTCTGTATCCGCCTTTGGTGCCACCGTCCCAGCTGAACTTGACTTTGTTGCACAACAAAATCGGGCTAGGTGACCTTCTATTCCACAATTATAACATGCTTTGGACTGTATCACGCAGTTTGGACTGATATGTCCCTCCCCTCCGCATTTGAAGCATACAATTGGTAGTCGTTCTCCTTCCTTAAAAACGGGTGTTGGTGCTGCTGTCTTTCCATCGTTGTTGAACCTTCTCTTCTTGAAATTTCCAATCTTATTATCTTGGCCATGATTACCACCGAAGTGGTTACCATTCTTGGCATGATAATTTCCCCCAAGATAGTTATCATTGTTCTGATGGCCGTTGCCTCCAGTATGATTAGTATCGTGTTGTTGCTCGTTACCTTTTGGCTGTGTTGACTCATTATCGCGCTCCAATAACTGAGCCCTATTCACAACATCTGAATATAAACAAAGTTTGTGAGAAATGAGGTATTGACGTATATCGGGTTTCAAACCTCTTAGAAACATTCGCATCATTCTCTCCTCATTATCGAACAAATGGGATACAATCCGGGATAACTCTGCAAATTTAGCCTCGTATTGCGACACGGTCTTATTGTTTTGCACCAACTTGATAAACTCCACCTCCTTCATGTGACGAATACTTTCGAGAAAGTACTTGTCATTGAACAGCTTTTGGAACTTCTCCCAAGACATCTTAAGTGTGTCAAGCTGGGTACGTTTCACAGATTCCCACCAGTAATAATAAAGAATAATAAAGACAGGTTATTCCAACAGAATAATAAAGAATGGAATAACAGAAGAATTTCACCATTTATGCGGTACTTCACATAGACAGGTTATTCCAACATAATAATAAAGAATGGAATAAAAACCCTTACGAGTATTGAAAGAAAATAACTCTCTTCATGAATACGAAAAAATAATACCCCTTACCTTAGAAGAAGACTGGATACTAGAATAGTGAGGTAGCAGACTTCTCTTCTTCTTTCTCTCTATAATAATTGCTCTATAGCTTTAGTGAATTGGTGAGAAATGAAGGAAGAATGAGCTTCTATTTATAGAAAAATATAATTTCGATAATTGCACGTTTTTGCGCTCGAAATATTACAGTATAATACTTTCCTCTTTTCTTTTATTTTTAATTTAGTCCTACAAGTATTATCAAACTTGCACCACATCCCCTAATAGTAAATCATGTGAATTAATAGTAAATCATGTAACTCAATAGTTCTAATCATGTGAAAAAAAATAATTACAGTATAGTACCTTCATCTATACCTCCATTTTTAACTTAGTCATGTAAGTATTATCAATCTTGCAACAACTCCCCTAATAGTAAATGAATGTGAATCAATAGTACACACATGTGAACAAATAGTTATAATCATGTGAATCAATAGCAATTAATTACTCATTTATCCGGTTAATTACCCAATTGGTCAATATAACCTCTAGACATCAATTATTATCAAAATAAATGTCAATTTTCACTAACACTAATAATTCCAACACAATAGAACTATCAAAAATAGTGTAACTCAGTTCTTATGCTTCAGTCCAATCACTGTATGCTTCTCAATTTTTTTCAAATTAGAATTAACCAATCCCATCACTGGCAATTGACTAAACTTCCCTAGTTCAATGCTCGATCAAAATGCAATATATTAAACATCTACGTGAATGAATGCATGATTTTTTTTTTAAAATAAATGAAACTGAGTGAATAAATGGAAAATAAATTGATTACTAAATAACAAAGCACAAATGAACATCCTAACATGCCAACTACCAATACCTCCTTCAAAAAGATATACAAATGCATACCAAATGAAATGCAACCTAACACATATGCAAAACAACCTAAATTCCCCCAAACTTAAACTACGCAATGTCCTCATTGAAAAGTAAATAAGAGAGCTAAACGTGAAGGACTTCCCTTCGAAGAAGAACTCTCCTCCTCATTAGGGGAATCTTGTGGCAGATAAGCTGGACCATCACCATATACCGGAAATAGAACTTGGGCGAGCCTGTATTTGCACTGAAAATCCGTAACAACGTAGATGCAAACCAAGTATTAAAAGCCATCATGGTGTCCATCCGCTAAGCAAAAGCATCGAACCGCTTATTCATCCTACGATCCTGTCGATCTAGCCATCGGTGCAAGGCCTGAATAGAGTCATCAAAAGCAGCGGGATCCATCACCTAGGGCTCATCTTGTTGTTCTTCCATGTTCTTGCTCATCCTGTTGATTATTCAGAATAAAACCTTTCCCACGCAGATGTGACTCACCACCTTCCTAAAAATATATATTTAACAATTGTCGCATGATCAATGACCGACATTGGAGCTTGGTGCGGTTCGTCCAGGCCCCACTGAACTCCTACTTGCCGACATAAACCAGTAATTAGCGAAGCATGAGTTAATGCCCTAGTAGTGCTACCCTTTAAAGTTTTGAGAATGAATCACCTTATATTCATACCAATGTCAATTGGCTCATTAGTCACAATGGCGAATAACAGCAAAGTACGATCTTTAGTCACATCATTTTGATGCCTTATTGGCATCAAAGTTGCACAAATGAAACTATACCAAGTTTTGGCATATTTACTCAAAAATGTATGCCAAAAACTTACTTCTTCCATTGTACCTTGCTTCAAAGTCCACCTTGCTCCAAGATTCCCTAACTGATTCAGCGCTGTTCTCAAACTGAAAGCTTTAGGCCCTCGACTCAGATAGTGACAATCCTGCCTTAGAGTAGGCAAATTGTAATCGGCATTGATAGCATTTTTACTGAATGAAATTAAATGTCCCCTCACTTGTACCACATCATTAACTGCATCCCGAGCGTTAGCATAATTCTTAAAACTGCGTTGATCATTGCCACACTCGGCTGTATAGTCAGATCAAACAACCCGCGCTCTGCAATCATAACAGCTATCTCCCCATCCCGTGTCTCATCTGGGCGAAGCCCCCTTTCTAAAATAAAAGTCTTTCCTAATAATTCACCATGATAGAAGTCCACCTCTTCAATACTAGTGAACTTATTGTGGTCGTATACTCTAGGTGCCCTTGAACTTTCACCATACAGATGCTTATGAGCCATCTTTAATAATTGTCAAACTATTCCAAAAAATACTCCCAATCTATGCACTCAGCCTACCAACACCAAACTTCCCAATACAAAAAGGTCAACTAGCTTGGTAATTTAGCAAACACGCAACGTGCGATTCAAATATTCACCCTACTAACCTTAATCTATATAATAAAACAGAACTATTTTGAATCTTTCATTTGACAAAGCACAAGGACGGTTCAGATTCATTCTAACTTAATTTTTTTAACTTAATCTAAAGGCTCATATTTCTTCCCGCCCAAATCAAATTAACTAATACACCATACTCTCTCTCATGTTCACACACAAAATCTTTCTCTCTCCTCTCTTCTTAACACACACACAATAATAATAGTACTAAAAATAAATATAATAATAATAATAGTACTAATAATAATAATTATTATTATTATAATAGTAATAGAAATAATAATTATAATAATAATAATTATTATTATTATTATTATTATTATAATAATCTATATAATAAAGATTCTGATTCATTCTAATTGATTTGAGCGGGAAAGCATAAGTACGGTTCAGATTCATTCTAATTTTAATTCAAAATAATAATAATTATAATATAATAATATTATTATTATAATAGTAATAATAATAATACTAATAGTTATAAAGTAATAATAATTATAATAAAATTAATATTAATAATTATAATTAAAAGTATAATAATAATAGTAATAATAATAATAACAACAACAACAACAATAACAATAATAATAATAACAATAATAATAATAATTATTGTGATGGTGTGGTGAATTATGATAATTTTTATTGATAATTGTAAGTTTTGTAGACAAGTTTATTTTTTTCTGAATATCTATTTTTAAAGGAAAATTAATTATTGTAGTAGTGTGGTAAATTATGATAATTATTATGTCTGATTTTAAGTTGCAAAGAGTCTTAGATAATAAAGTATTTTTCGAATTTTAATCTAATTTTTTGTTACGCCGTGCCTTCAGGCACGGGCAATTACTAGTACAGTAATATGTAATAACCAAGTGTGGAGTATAGTTTGTCCTCCTTTAATCAAAAATATGCAAGGATTCAATCATCACAGATTTGTAAACCATAATTTCTTTAGCCAAAAACAATTAAAATTGCAATTGAACCTTTTATGCTTATGAATTAATTATATATTCAAGTCAATTATTATTCAAATTGAGTTGTCTATCGTATTTTATGCTTATTGATTAATTGTCTGGCCAACACAAAGTTTTTGCGCCATGCACAAAGCTGCTCTAGACAATTCATGGATAGCTAGTGCTGCCATTCCAATTCCTTCGTATCCCTGGCGCTACCACGCCAAGTAGTCAGACTTCCTGATTTTGCTTTATTTGACTTCCTGATTTTTCTTTATCACTCCTTTGGCCCCAATTCCACTCTTGTGCTAAGTTTCCTATAAAACCACACAAATGCAACCGAAAGTAATCGCAATACTTGAAAATAACAACAATTTCCCCCCTAAGTTTGGTTGATTGTCTTAAAGGAAACAAAATATACATTTTGCATAGGGGCATACCCCAGGAATATAGCTTATTCATTTAATGACATGCCAAGAGATGAAACTGTTATCTGTAATATATAGTATTATTTAATATATATAGATATGATAAAACAGAACATAATTTTATATATATATATATATATATATATATATATATATATATCACAGAAAATATTAATAAATAAATCCGAGTCCTTTGAATTCACAAAGTCTCCTTAAAGCAAATTTATTCCCCCACAGATGTTAAGGGTTAATTGAATAATTGATTCACAAGATAAAACGGATTTCAATTCTTAATTAGTAGCATTACAAAATTAAGAATTCATCGAACCAAATTTAATGTTTATGTACTGAACTTAATATGAATGTTAATGATGTATGCATGGAAAAACATTGGAAAAAACTTACTGCAACACTTTTTAATTTTGCGCAGAACGGGAACGGGAATATACTTAAGAACGGAACGGGAATTTACTGACAGAACAGGGAACATGAATTTTCTGACAGAACGGGGAACGGGAATTTTCTGCAGAACGGAACGGGACTCAAATTTTCATTTTGACATGCTTTCCCACACCGTTTATTTATAGGAAAAATTCGCATGTAACCGTCGTCAAAACGACGTAGTATTGTGATGATAAAAAATATATATCACGAACCCGCCCGTCACGATCACGACCCGACCCGACCTGACCGGACTTTGAAATCAATTTTCTCATTCAATTCAAATCTCATTTCCAACAATCCCCCACATGAATGTAAAATTGGCTTTACAATATGCAAAATATGTTATGAATATGCAAACACTAGTTCGAGTACATAAGAAAAGATATTTCATCAGGTTAAGTAGCCTAGTGGCTTTGAACTTGCCCTAGTAAAATCTATCGGATTTACTTGGCTAATCAGTAGACTTGATATCTTTAAACTGTCAGTTTTTCGTGTAAACCAAGATAATACAATTCATAAAATATCTCTTCAGACATAATTGGTTCTCACGGTTGTGTTCATTTTGGCCTTGAAACACCTCTTGGTTCCGTAAGTATATTAGAGAATTCAGCCTTCAAAATTCTCACAGAAGTGGCCCCCTTCTTACTCACGTAGCTGACTTCTATCAAGAGTATCCTGCAATACCCCACTTGAACATATTTCAAGATATAAAAGTCATTAAAAGCATAACTTATCCTGATTCTCGCGGCAGATGTGCATTGTCTCATAATAGGAATGGTTAGGAGTAAATATCTCCTCAGTGCTTTACTGAGTACTACATATTTCGATTTGCCCATTGAACCTAGATCTTGGGATCTCCAGTCAACTAGGTTGGGTTGCCACTATGACGACTCTTATTTAAACAGTAGGCTTTAAACTCATTCCCCTCGATGATTTTTCCACTTGCTCTCTTGTTAAACCTTTCGTAAGCGGATCTGCAATATTATCTTTTGACTTTACATAGTCAATTGAGATAATTCTATTTGAGAGCAATTGTCTAATAGTATTATGTCTTCGTCGTATATGACGTGACTTACCGTTATATAAATGACTTTGTGCTCTTCCAATCGCTGATTAGCTATCACAGTGTATACATATAGCTGGCACAGGTCTTGACCAATTTAGAATATCCTCTAAAAAATTACGAAGCCACTCTACTTCTTCTCCAGCTTTGTCTAACGCAATGAATTCCGATTCCATTGTAGACCTAGCAATACACGTTTGTTTTGAGGATTTCCAAGATACTGTTGCACCTCCTAAGGTAAAGACATATCCACTTGTGGATTTCGAGTCTTTATTGTCAGATATCCAATTAGCATCACTATATCCTTTCAATATTGCTGGATATCTTGTATAGTGCAGTCCATATTTTTGAGTATGTTTTAAATATCCTAAAACTCTCAAAATTGTTTTCCAGTGATCTTTACCTGGATTACTCGTATACCTAATTAGCTTACTTACCGAATAAGCTATATTTGGTCTAGTACAGTGCATGACATACATTAAACTGCCTATTATACGATAATATTCTAGTTGAGATATGCTATCAGCTTCATTTTTAGCTAGATGAAGATTTATATCAACTGGGGTCTTATTTAGAATTATATTATACTTGTTAAAACTTTCAAGTATTTTCTCAATGTAATGAGATTGAGATAATATAATTTCATCAGAGGTTCTAGAAATTTTGATTCCTAAAATTATATCTGCAACCCCTAAGTCTTTCATATCAAACCTATTTGACAGCATACGTTTTGTTGAGTTGATAACTTTATTGTTGATACCCATGATTAACATATCATCCACATAAAGACAAACAATGACATATTCTTTTTGAGTGCTTTTGACATAAACACATTTGTCACACTCATTGATTTTAAATCCATTTGATAACATAGCATTATCAAATTTCTCATGTCATTGTTTTGGTGCTTGTTTTAATCCTATACAAGGATTTAACAAGTTTGCATACTTTTCTCTCTTGTCCAGGAGCAGTGAAACCTTCAGGTTGTTCCATATATATTTCTTCATCTAATTCACCATTTAAGAATGCAGTCTTTACATCCATTTGATGTATTTCAAGTCTATTTAAAGATGTTATTGCTATTAGCATTCGAATAGATGTAATTCTTGTAACAGGTGAATAAGTGTCGAAATAATTCAATCCTTTCTTTTGTCTATAGCCTTTAACAACAAGCCTTGCTTTATATTTATCAATTGAGTCATCAGCAAAAATCTCCATTTATATCCTAAGGGTTTTGAACCAGGTGGAAGGTCCACCAGTTCCCATGTATGATTTTGCATAATGGACTCAATTTCGCTATTTATTGTTTCTTTCCAATGAGAAGCATCTGGAGAGAATACTGCTTCCTTGTACGTTCGAGGATCGTTTTCTAATAAAAATGTTAGAAAATCTGAACCAAAAGACTTTGAAGTCCTTGCCCTTTTGCTACTTCTAGGTTCATCAAATACAGACTCTTTGTCTATATTTTCAGGATTATTACTAGTAGCATCCAAAGGTTTTTTGTTTGAATTTGAATCTTTATTTCTATTATATGGAAAAATATTCTCAAAGAATGATGCATCTCTTGATTCAATAAATGTATTAACATGAATATCATTAATTTCAGATTTATGAACAAGAAAGCGATAAGCACTGCTGTTATTTGCATAACCAATGAAAACACAATCAATTATTTTTGGTCCTATTATAACCTTTTTAGGTTTAGGAACCATCACTTTTGTTAGACACCCCCACACTCTTAAGTATTTATAGCAAGGTCTATGACCTTTCCATAATTCATAAGGTGTTTTATGAGTTTTCTTATGAGGCACTTTATTAAGAATATAATTGGCAGAAAGCAAAGCTTTCCCCCACAAATTCTGGGGTGCTCCAGAACTGTTTAACATAGCATTCAACATTTCTTTCAATATTCGGTTCTTGCGTTCAGCAATACCATTAGATTGAGGTGAATAAGGAGCAGTAGTTTGGTGAATAATACCATGAGTAGAGCATATCTCTTCAAATGGTGATTCATATTCACCACCTCTATCGCTTCTTATTGCTTTAATCTTTTTGCTAAGTTGATTTTCAACTTCATTCTTATAAAGTTGAAACTTTTCTACAGCCTCATCTTTGCTTCTTAGCAAATATACATAACAATATCTTGTGCAATCATCAATAAAGGTTATGAAATATTTTTTTCCACCTCTAGTTTGCACAAACTTTAAGTCACATATATCAGTGTGAATTAAATCTAGAGGTTCAGATTTTCTTTCAACAGAATGAAAGGGTAATCTTGTCATTTTTGATTCCACACAAATTTCACATTTATGTTTCAGATTAATATCAAATCTAGGCAAGAACTCTAAATTAATTAATCTACGCAATGTATCATAATTAACATGTCCTAATCTAGCATGCCATATGTTTGAAAACTCTAATAAGTAAGCAGAAGAATTAATTTTATTATTATCAATAGACTTCGGTACAACAGTCATAACATTCATCTTAAAGAGCCCATCATTCATGTAGCCCTTTCCTACAAACATATCATTTTTAGTAAGTACAAATTTATCAGACACAAACACCAACTTAAAGCCATTCTTGCTAAGTAGTGACCTAGAAACTAGGTTTTTGCGAATTTCTGACACATGAAGCACTTCATTCAAAGTCAGTTCTTTGCCAGATGTCATTTTCAGTATAATCTTTCCACGTCCTTCAACCTTTGAACTTGAGGAGTTTCCCATGAAGAGTTGATCCTCATTTTCTATTGGTTTGTAAGTAGAAAACATCCATTTGTTGGAACATAAGTGGCGAGTAGCTCTAGTGTCTACATACCAGTCTTTAGGGTTTCCTACCAAAATTGCATTCAGATACAACTGCAGAAAGATTAATATCTGAAACATTTTCAGACAACTTTTCTAGTACTGTCACATTTACTTGAGGCTTCTGTTCTTTCTTGAACTTCTTTGGCTTGCGACATTCACTTGATTTATGTCCTTGGATGCCACAGTTGAAGCACTTGCCTTTGACTTTATTCTTGGCCTTGAAAACATCTTTGCATTCACTCTTCCTTTTGTTGTTGTTTGGCCTTTGTTCTATCACATTTGCCTTTGCTTCAATGAAGTTTCTTCCACTCTTCTTCTCAGATACTCGATTGTCCTCTTCAATCCTAAGTCGCACGATCAATTCTTCAAGATTCATCTCCTTGCATTTATGCTTTAGATAATTCTTGAAGTCTTTCCATGATGGTGGAAGTTTTTCAATCATTGCTGCAACTTGGAATGAGTCACTTAATGACATTCCTTCAGAATGAATGTCATGTAGAATTACTTGTAATTTTTGAACCTGAGTGATAACTTCTTTAGAATCTACCATTTTAAAATCAAGAAATCTACCGACTATGAATTTCTTCATGCCAGCATCTTCAATTTTATATTCTTGTCTAAAGATTCTCAAAGTTCCTTTGCAGTTTGAATTGTACAATACACATTATACAATGTATTGTCTAATCCATTCATTACATAATTTCTACAAAGAAAATCTGCATGTTTCCATGCATCAACAGCAGCCACTTTTTCCTTGTCAATTTCCCCTTCAACAAGAGTAGGACAATCCTCTTGTAGAAACCTTGCCAAGTTTAGTGTTGTGAGATAGAAGAGCATCTTCTGTTGCCAACGCTTGAAATCAGTTCCATTAAATCTTTCAGGCTTTTCTCCATGAGACATGTTCACGGCAGGAATGGTGCTAGTAGAAGTCATTTCTGTTATACAAGAATAAAACTATTAATAAACAGAAACAAATTTCTGTTGTACAAAATTTAATAGAATTCAAACAATGAATTTTGTTTGCATAATTCAATACAACAAGTTTTTGTTTACAAAATTCAAACAAATTTTGTTTACAGAATTTCTTTAAGAATTTGTTTACAAATTCTGTTTAACAAAATGATGTGTGGGAAACGTCCAATACAAATATTATATTGATACTCACATGCCAAGTACAATTAGCAATTATTAATTTATTATTACTACAATATTCTGTTTAACTTATTTGCATTCTTTAACAGAATAACTTTGTAGCCAAAACATATAAATTAAATCAATAATATCATAATAGAATATAAACAAAAATAAGTATAATACTCCCTCCGTCCCAAATTAACTGCTCAGTTTTGACTTTTTAAAGTCAAATTGACTATTTTTAAAACCAATCTTTTTACTATTTTTGCTAAAATATAGGTGAAGAGATTATAATCAAAAGAAAGTATATACAATTTATTACTAATCCTAATTTTTATAATTTTAGAAATATATTTATATATGCTTAATTATTAATTCTAAAAATAGTCAATTTGACTTAAAAAATTAAAACTGAGCAGTTAATTTGGGACCGAGGGAGTATATATTAGAATTACAAACAAATATTATCAGTGACGTGAATATCTTATAATCAATTTAAAGATTTAAACAAATGTTATGATGAATATTGAATTGTAACAAATGTATTTTTATATTCTGTGAAAGTTATTCTAATATAACATACATATGTGTTTCACATGAATGTAAAGTTTATGTTACTATTTTTCATGCACCATTTACAGTAAATTTTCATGCATGCAAATCCAAAATTAAAGTCACGCACATTACAAGGAACATATGATGACAAATTTCTGTTTACGGTAAACAAGATTTACTGCAAAATTACAAGGAACATACGGTAATTAATAAAACATTCATAATTAGACAGAATTTCTGTTTACAAATTTCAGTTTTCCTTTTATAGCAAATAGTTATTTAGACAACAGAAATTTGTTAAAATCAGAATATTAACATGCAATTAATATATTAACATGTAATATATATAATAACGAAATATATATAAAAACATTTAACATATAATATTATATAAATTAACATGCAATCAGAATATATATATGTATAAACAAAATAAATATTCTGTTCTTAGCAGGCTCAATAAAGAATTTTTGTAAAAGCAAGTTCAGCACATTGATTTTATTTTAACTATTAATTCTTAGCAGCAACCTTTTTCCAGAGTCATGTATATC
This sequence comes from Panax japonicus, assembly GCA_020205505.1. NCBI lineage: Eukaryota > Viridiplantae > Streptophyta > Magnoliopsida > Apiales > Araliaceae > Panax > Panax japonicus. The sequence goes on from CM035111.1 coordinate 15,005,603, forward strand.
AATTAATGGAAAAACTTCAGTAAGATTAACAACATGTATATATATTATTTTACTTCTAAAACATTTTAACATTTAGTACATGCAACATAGACATGTATTAACATGCAAACTATAATAGAATAAACAAACTGTTATATTTATATAACAGAATATATAAAAATATAATATATATAATAACAGAAATTAATTTCTAGAATTCTGTGTATTAATATATAACATGTATTAATATGGAAAAATTTAACAAAATTTTTCCAGTGAACAAATTCAGTTTCTACAACACAAAAACTTGTTTTATAAAACAATTTTCTGTTTACATAAAACAATACTATAATTACAGAAAATATAAATTTGCTTTAAGATTGTTATTTGTAATATATAGTATTATTTAATATATATAGATATGATAAAACAGAACATAATTATATATATATATATATATATATATATATATATATATATCACAAAAAATATTAATAAATAAATCCGAGTCCTTTGAATTCACAAAGTCTCCTTAAAACAAATTTATTCCCCCACAGATGCGAAAGGTTAATTGAATAATTGATTTCCAAGATAAAACGGATTTCAATTCTTAATTAGTAGCATTACAAAATTAAGAATTCATCGAACCAAATTCAATGTTTAATGTACTGAACTTAATATGAATGTTAATGATGTATGCATGGAAAAACATTGGGAAAAACTTACTGCAACACTTTTCAATTTTGAGCAGAACGGGAACGGAAATATACTTAAGAACGGAACGGGAATTTACTGACAGAACGGGGAACGAGAATTTTCTACAGAACGGAACGGGACTCAAATTTTCATTTTGACATGCTTTCCCACACCGTTTATTTATAGGAAAAATTCGCATGTAACCGTCGTCAGAACAACGTAGTATTGTGATGATAAAAAATATATATCACTAACCCGCCCGTTACGACCACGATCCGACCGGACCGGACTTTGAAGTCAATTTTCTCATTCAATTCAAATCTCATTTCCAACAGAAACCGCCACATGACAATGATAACTACAAAATAGTTACCTAAGCCAATTACAATATAATTGATCAACATTTGTGGCTTTAATAATAGAGCAAGATTATCTAGATTTAATAATATTAACATCTCTACCCAGACTAGCTGGAGGAATGAGTGTTGTGGTGGACCTTCCATTCTAGCTCCTTTTTGTTTTGTTCTTCCCTTTTGACGTGCCCCATGAAGATTTTGAAATTGTTCGCTTTGGGTAACGCTTATAAGGTCAAAACGTTCATTCACTTGTTCCATCGTCATGTCCAATTTTTGGGAAAATCCCTTCATCATGGCCTCCATCACAAATTTCGTATCAAAATTCATTGGTGACTCCTCGAAAATACCTTTATCCTTTGAGGTAGACATGATTTACTGCAAAACAAGGGTTAGTAGATAAAAATTTCGTCACCACTCCCTTGCGTGTTTCACTCAAATAATAAATTGCTCGTGTATCACACGTTTGGCTTTTACCCTCGAATGATATCACAACTCTTGTCTTTTACCGCTCACAACGAGTTTCAGATTACCAAACACGATCACAGATTGTATGCCTTGAAATTTTCGGGAAAGCTTATGAGTCCTGCGAAAATTTATGGTGTCGCTTCGTCGTAATTGATAATTGATCAGTGCTCGACTTATTGTCGCTAAATATGTTAGCAAACAATTGCAATAATAATAAATAAAACTGAAAACTTTCTATACTTTTTTTTTAAAATCTCACATTTCAAATAAGAAAATTAAAGATAGATAACTCTCTAGAAGACTTAATTTTGATACCAAATGATAGACTTCACGACATGCTTGCGTGTGGTGGTCGTCGTCCGGATCGTTTATAGCAAAGTCGTAAGGTGGAACGCTCACGACTCTTCAACCCTTCGCCTATAATGAGACGAGAACCTTGGTACAATAGTTTACGCAAGGAAGTTTGTGCTAAATGGAACACCAACGACTCCTTAACCCCATGCTTATATAGAAGCAGGAACTTTGGTACAATCGACGATTAATGTGGTAGAAGACGTCACACACAATTGTGATTTGTTGTATGATAAGTCAAAATTTAATCTCAAAGAAAAACTAAGGAATAACTTAAGAATTCTTCAAAAAACCAAAAGAAGAGAATAATTCTGACAAGTATATTGAATAATCCAAATTGTATGTTAATTACATCGGCCATGTATCCTATTTATACTACTCAAAAGAAACCCTAATCCTATAAGGAAATAAGAAATCAATTTGGAATGAAAATCCTAACTAAAAAATATCCTAATTACATTAGAATCGGAAAACTATTAAAATAACTCGCCAAAAGTCAGCTGAGAAAATTCTGAAACACGCTGGAACGTGCCCTAGCGTTGCGGCGCTAGTGTTGGGCACTACGATGCTAGCTGCACTTACTGTCCTTGGGCAAAATTGTTGCTCCTTTGTTTCTCCTTCCCTGCTCTTAAGTCCTGAATTTGATTCATTGCTTGGACTTTTACTTGCACCAAGTTAATGAACTTTGAATCAACTTCCATAGCTCTCGTCTTCGCACCATTTACAGTCCAAGCTTCTTGGTTTAGTCTGTTAAGTGCTTCCTTGAATCGTTTAGCTCGTGCCCTCGTCACCGGGCTAACTGGATTTTAAGTGGATCCGCCCAAGTTTGCCCTCCATGATTTCCAACCATATTTGAGCTAGTCATGTCCTCATCATTAATATTCATGTATCAATAAAAATGTATCTTAAAATACCAATGCATGTATCAAGAAATACTAAAAGTCATTCATGAATTTAGCTTACTTCCAACAACACCTAATAAAATATAAGTTTTACTAGACATTGATGAAACCTTCCTAGCAGCTGCAAATATGTTCCTCTTCCTTGATCCATATGCAAACATTAGATGATATTGTCCTTGAGCGCTAAACCATGTGCATCAGTCATCAGCTACAGTCTATATCAAATCCTTGAACAACCAAAAGCTTTGAGTTCAATTGCTCCATACTTGGACATGATCATTTCTATCTCATTTTGAAATACCAAATAAATTCCTTTTTTTATTGTCAATATACAGTGGCGAAGTCAGGAAGTTATAGCAGTGGGGTCAAAATTATTAGTAAGCTATAAAAAATTTGGCGGGAGTTCGGGGGCAACGCCCCCGAGCCATTTTTTTTAATACTTTATACTTTCGGGTTAGACAAATGCATCCAAATATCCAATTTAATAATATTAACAAAAAGAGGAAATCACAATTGATTTCTGAAAACAAAACTAAGCTTTGTGTTTGGCCCATCTCTCTCTATTTTGTGGCTGAAGTGTTGAACAGTTATTGATGAATGAGATTTAGGATTGAGGCTTGGCCGCTTGGGTATCTTTAATTAAAAAAAAAAATCTGAGTGGGGTCAAAAATTGAGTGGGGCTCAAAAATTGAGTGGAATAAAAAAAGAATTTAAGTGCTTTCAAAAATTGAGTGGGGTCAATTGACCCCATATTTTTAGCCCCTGTCAATATATCTCCCGCAGCAAGAGGTAAAAGAATTTATGATAATTACCACCTATGTTGTAATTCCTTAATTTTTTGATTCTCTTCATGGCAATTAATATCTTTCTCTAACGGAAGTGGTAATAACATCTGTACATGAGCCCTTCTCAACAGTTGAAATCTTAGCCCAACATGCCAGAAATATAAATATAAGTTGAGGGGCTGTTTAGTTAGTTCAAAAGATTCTAGTATAGTAAAATCACATGGAATGAAAGGTGGTGTGATACGATGGTCGGTATAATTGTCACATGTATCCATTCTATTGGATTTCGTTTCACCAACTCCCACATAAAATAAAAATCAAATGGATGAAATCAATTTTTATTTTATGAAAATGGTTTTAATGGCGAAATGATCATTTACACTATTTTTAGTTTTATTCCCATTCCATTGTCCTTTAATTCAAACAGAGCATTACCCTTATCCTAGTGTATATAGAGAAGCATATGTTGTGACTCGATCAGAATTTTGTAATAGGAATTTCTTAGTCCATCTATATTTTGGTCTCTAGCTACCTCTCCAAGCTCTCTTTTCATGATTTTTAAGTGGTTCATTTATGTCATAAAACTTTTGTTCTTACACTTTGCTGCTCTCCTTATCATTAATATGGCTGACAAAGCCGTGTTTCTTGGATATACCTTTGAAAACTACCTATGCCACATAGACTTCTTACTTTACCCTATCAGTGCCCGACACTCGACACTCAGGTAAATGTATGGATACTGAAAACTTTGTTTTAGTGTAAAAGTATGCAAAATTGAAGAGTACTAGTATTTAACACTTCAAAATATCGTGTCCAACCGGACACTTCAAAATAATGTCTAACTGCATTCTCCATTCAAGTTTGTGTAACATAGAAATCTACATGATCTAACAGTAACTTTTCTTCTAGGTTTCACTGCTGAAAGATCCAAAGCATAGGAGATCAGTCTGCACCCTCTTTTCAACAGCATCTTTACTCTTACTAGTATTCTTCTTTGGGAGTGCATTTATAGCACAAGATCATAAACAGGTATTCATACTGTGTGAACCTATATCTATTTTACCATTTAAAAGTTTGTACTCATTTTGTGCACTACAGATTTCTCTTATAATATCTCTTGAATAGACATTGTCTAATGATTGCTATTATTTTTTTGGCTAATAAAACTTTAGTCTCTTGAAATTAGACCCATTTTATAATTGAGGCCTAAAGTACCAATCTTTCCGATATGCACCCCAAGTACTGTTGTAACTGTTAAATTACAGATTCACACCCAAATTCAATAATTTTGACCTAATCTTTGCTGGACAGAGAGTTGTGTCACGTCATCATTTATGGGGTAAAAACTACTGGATTACAAAATTGGGTTCATCGAGCTTACTTAACATTATTTCAGGGTCCAATTGAGAGAATTGGTACATTAAGGGTTCAATTCTAATATGGTGGAACTTTGATAGACTAAACTGCTATTAGCCCTATTTTTTTTAATTAAAATTGTGTTGGGAGGAAATCTGGTATTTTTTTATTAACAAACTACAAAATTGAAATTTTCACAAAACTTTCCAGCTATGTTTTTTTGGCGTTGATCTGATGCACGAAACAGAGCTTTGGACGGATAAATAATTTTTGGTACTAAATGCGCAGAAATGGTTAAGAGGGGGGTTTCAGACGACTATGCAGGATCCAGATTTCGGCAAATGTGAGGTTTGTCTTCCTTCCTGGCATGATTAAGTATTATGTTTTCTTGTATGCTTTCCTATTTGTGAAATTTATTATACCTATGAACTTTTGTTATCTTAATTTTCACATGAAAATTTTGGAATTGATTAGTATTATATTTGGTCAATTAGATTTGGCAGATAAGCTACAAATCAGAGTTTCTCGTTATGAATTTCTATAAAAAGTGATCTCACTAGTTTTAAAATTGGATTACAGTTTCGTTTCTTAAAACTGATTATAAGCAGATTTGACTGATAATAAGCTATTCCGAACGGTGGGGGCTAGTTGCGCCCCTCATTTTCCCATTTACACCCATAGTTAAAAAACCCATTAAAAATCATATGATTTTGAGTTAACCCCCTTTTTCATATTTTTTCAAAAAAAACCAAAGACACCCCAAAACAATAGAACTACAAAAACATAGCAAAAACCCTTTACATGAACTGGGCATTAAAGCCTAAGCATTCTAACAACAAAGGTAAGCTAAATAACTAAGAACTAAACACTTGCATCAATTGATGAACTCAACAGTTGCTTCCATAGTCTGGATTGACCTGGTAATCCTCGTCGTCCATTGATACAATGTGGTGATAGTGAGGGAGAGATAGGAAACAGAGAGCAAGAGAGAAGAATAGTGGGGAAGGAGGGAGTTGAGCAAATATTCGCGCCATGGAGTGTTATTAGCCTAGGGTTTTTTGGTGAACTATGGGGGTATGAATGGGAAAGTAAGGGGTGCAACTAGCCCTCACCATTCCGAACACCCTCTAAATCTTATGCTTTCTTGTATTAACTCGTGTCTTCTTATTTTTCACATGAATGGGATCTGTCTTCTTAATCTTGTCTTGTCCTTCCGTCCCCACCCGGCATTTCTAATGGATATGGCAAGTCTTGTTCCTAGCACAAAGTAGTTCCCAGTAATTATCTTTAGAGAGAACATTTGATACACTTGATAGTGTATACACGAGCGGTGTTAGTATCATAACACGTTATTAAAATAAGAATAGTGATGTCCGACATAAGTTCTTCATTAATGTTGTATCATAATCCTAAAACCGCTAGTGTGTATATATATATATATATATATATATATCAGAACGGATCTAAAGCACTTCTCTTAAATAACACTCTCTTAAATAGCACTCCTTATATTAAAACTACGTCGTTTTGGAGATTTTTAAAAAATACAAAATAATAATAATATATATATATATATATATATATTTATAGTGCATGATCTTAAATGCATAAATGGTTGATGTAGGCGTATTTTGTACTCAAATAAAAATTAAAGTTTTGTCTAAAAATCTTTTTTTTTTCTTTATTTTGGTGCTAATTAAAGACATAATTTAAACTCGCACACTATTTTGCCACGGAAAAGGTTTAAACTCTCACCCACAAGGGGCGGGGATAACCATTGGGTCAAGGCCCTAGATTAGTTGTCTTAAAATCATTTTGAAACTTGATTGATCTTTTCATTCTGACTTATTTCATCTATTCTAGAATCAATGCAGGCCTCCTGGAAGTGAGTCATTACCTGAAGGTATAGTTTCCAAGACCTCTAACTTGGAAAGACGTCCATTATGGGGCTTACCAAAGGTATTGGTCTTTAGAAATATTGGAAGCTCAATAATAGAATGCTGATTTATACATTGACTATCTATCCGTTTCCTTTTGGGTTGTGAATATCTGAATATTAATCGTCTTTAGGAAAATCCATCTTTAGGAGAAGAACTCAGCTAATAACTTATTTTCTGTCGCGGTTGGAATAAAGCAGAAAGCAATGGTAGATAAAATGGTCAGCAAGGTCAGGGTTAAACCTTCTACCAACATATATATGATATATCTGGAATCCCCTCCATTACACCTACCCTCCAATTTCTCCCGATACACATTTAACAACACAAAAATTGCTTTTAATGATGCTTTCAGCCACACAACTATTGGTGACGAATTTTATTGTATCGTTATTGTTTGTACGAATTTTATTTTGTCACTAAATGTAATATTTGTGTCACTAAATGTATTTTGGGATAAATTGAAGGATTAGTGTAATGGAGGGAATCCTAATCCCATCTATCCATTCAAGTTTAATAAAATGAAAATTTATTCCCCTGTCAAGCATTGCAGTTTCTGTCAGTGAATTTTGTGGTCATGCTTTTCCATTATGATGGAGTTGTTGATGAATGGAAGGAGTTTGAATGGAGTAATTGTGTGATACATGTATCGGCAATCAATCAAACTAAATGGTAGGGATAGCTGAAAACTTATCATGTTGATTTCCTAGTCAACGTTTGTTTTCAAAAATGATGGATAAAATAGGATTATTTGTACTAATTTATTATTACTTTGAATTATTTTATCCCATGATTAGTCTGTTATTTAATCTCTAGACTAAGTTTGATCATTTTAAGGTTATTTGATACCTCAAAGAGGGACTATATAATACCACCATTTCACTTGGGACTATAATCCCTCATCAAATGGCCTTAGAAATGACTAAATATGGTCCATGTGATTAAATAATGGACTAATCATGGGATAAATAGTCCGGAAAAGTAATAAATTACTGCAAATAGTCCTATCGCACATATTATTTTTGCAAACAAACATAACCTTAGTTTATAGTGAATTGTTGCTTCTTAGCTGATTACCCGTCTATTGTCACTGCTAATGATGAACATCAGGTGGTTTTCCAAGAGATTCTTACATCCAGACATAGTTGCAGAATACAATTACATATTTCTCTGGGATGAAGACCTGGGAGTAGAGCATTTCAACCCTAAGAGGTAAAACTGCTATATTATATAAAAAAATGATCTTAAGGAAACATACCTAATGATGCATAATTCAGAAGAACTACATTTACTTACCAAGTACTTCATCTTTAAATATACTATATGTTGTCATGGATTCTTAAACAAACAAACAAAATTATCAAAGTAAAATTATTCCAAAAAATTCTCAAATCATCTTCTGGAAGCTCAACTAGGCTTGGCTGCATCAGTGAAAGTGAAACTGCTATGGTGATCATGTTATATAACTTGTTTGTTATTTACAGATATCTAGCAATAGTGAAAGAGGAAGGTCTAGAGATTTCACAGCCAGCGCTGGATTCTGAGAAATCTGAGGTGCATCATCAGATCACCGCACGCGGAAGGAGATCCAATGTTCACAGGTTCTCTTATACCCTTACTTTATGCTGCCAATTTTAATTTAGAATTTTAAACTTTGAAGAAGACGTCTGTTTTTCTGCAGTGTACATTATCATTCTGAGCATACCATACTTGGTTTCCACAAGCCTAACTTATCCAATACTTAGTCTTCATTAGACTAACTTCTCCCAATACTTGGGTCTCTACTAGACTAACTTCTGCGAAGACTTGGTCATTTCAGGGACTTCGTCTCTACAAGACTCCCTTTATTTAAAAACCTTGACACACGCTACACACAACCCTCTAGAGAGTTCTGCAATTGGAATGCCAAACAGAACTCGCCTACATTTCCTCCCCTCATCCATTACCCTGGCTCATGGGACATAGGTCACACTTTTTTGAATTCAAAGTAAAGTAGTGCGGGCTTTTCATCCTATGTTCATTCCCTTCATATTGAAGGAAGTTAGTTACTTAGAAAAACCTAAATCGCATGTCTATTGATTGCTCGCCTCACTAGCTACTAAAGAAAAAGCATCACATTTCCCAATCCTACGCAATTAATTCGATTTCAATATTTGGTCCTGTTTTCTTATTAAACTAGGTTACGTAATTATAGTAGAATTACGGTTTTTTCTAGTCTTTATAAAGTGATGTAATCCTTATTATTATTCAGAGTTTAATATATTAATTGATTGAAAATATATTACTGGTTTATGTCATTCTGGCCTTCGGATAATATTCTTGTCCTATTTCCTCCTTTATACTCATTTATCTCTATTCTTTAACCCTGCAGACCAAGTCCTGTATCATCCCCTGCCTTCATCCATTCATCGATTACTAAATGTGTATATTTTCAATCTATAAATCATACATTTATTTTGGTTATTTCCATGGATCATGATGTCATCTATTCTTCTTAACGTACAAGGTTTTGTTCACCTAGTTTTTAGCTGTGTAGGTGTCAATTATACCAAAAGGCATGTTTTAATTTATTCCGATTCTGGTTTTTAGGAGAACTTACAAACCCGGTGACAATTATTCTAGATGTGATCAGAAAAGTACAAAGCCTCCGTGCACTGGGTACGTAGAAACTTGGGATAAGCTACCCTACTTTATCTTTGTACGTATAATGTTGAGATAAAATGATCTTTTTGTGTAAATTAGATTTATGTAATTGCAGGTGGGTCGAAGTGATGGCTCCTGTTTTCTCAATAGCTGCCTGGAGGTGTGTATGGTATATGATCCAGGTTTGTCAATTTCACTATGTTATGGCAATTTCAGTAGACTCTGAAGAATAAGTCTATGTAATTGTTATTTGGTATTTGCAGCATTTCATGTGTTTTGGAGCGTTTGAAAGTCTAAATGCACTAAAAAAAATTGTTCGTTTAGTAGAAAGCTTATTGAAAATGCAACTTATTTAACTTACAAATGCAAAGTTTAAAATTCAAACACAACGCACCAAAATTGGTGCAGTGTTTGGAATTGCATCGCACGGGTAGCGGTTTAAGAATTTTCTAAGCCAAAACCGCACTGCCCGGTTTATATTTTGAACCGCACCGCACTGATTTGCACCGATAAAAAATTACTAATATTTTTTACTTAATATTTATTCAATTAGTTTAATATTTTTACAACACATATTATAATAACATTCATTAAAATAGCTCAAGAAATATTAACAAGTAATATAACAACATATGTTCAATTAAGATTAAGATATCATCTATATATAAAAATATTCATAAATTAACTTTTGATATGCAAAAGTAACAAAAAAAACATGTTTGAGTAACTCTATAATTATATATAATACTATATAAAGATATAATATTATGAAATATGGAGATATAATATATATATATATAGAGTCCGGATCTTAAGCTCACCCCTTATCCAACTCACCCGAGCTCACCCCCCTTTAGCGACGGATCCGGCGACGGTTCGGTCGTACAACTCTCGTTTAGCGACGGACAACATATAACGTCGCTAAAAGTATAGACGACGGTTATATGACCAAACCGTCGCCGGATCCGTCGCTAAAGGGGGTGAGCTCGGGTGAGTTGGATAAGGGGTGAGCTTAAGATCTTGACCGTATATAATAATAATAATAATAATAATAATAATAATAATAATAATAATAATAATAATAATAATAGTAAATAAGACAAAATCGTCGTTCAACCCTAAATTTTAGGAGTGAACCTTCAACCCTAATATTTACCAATAAATCCTAACTATAAATAATATATATATATATATATATATATATAATAATAATAATAAATAGTCGAAAATAGTATCTCAACCCTAAAACAGTAAAACTTAGGAATGGTCCTACAACCCTAAGATGTTGGAATGGTCCTACAACCCTAAGATGTTGGAATAGAAACCTAAAATTTTGTAAAAGAAACTGTTTTTTTCATCTGTTATTTAATTTCAAAATCTTTTCGTCTTCATTCTTATTGTTATAATTACATAACTATCTCTTATTTTATACATTTGCTAATTTAGGTAGTGTTCTTTAAAATTCATATTATTGATAACAATAATATTTTATTATATAATAAATTTTTATTATTAAATTATACAAGTATAACTATTTGAGTTTTATTAAGATTTTATTATTACATAAATAGATGAACATAGGAATGTAGAAACAAATAAATCATTTTGAAGAGGAATACTATCATTTATATTATAGAACTAGAAGAATTATTATTATAGATTTTTAATTTATTTACTTTTTCATCAATAATTAGTTATACATTATTAGTTAAATAAGATATTTTAGAAGAAAACATTTTCTTTATATAAATATCATTGTACACAATATTAATCTATTATTAATAGAATTAATATATTAGTATAGTATAATATAAAAAAGAAAAAAATAATACAATAACTTTATAACAAAACATAGCCTATATCTATATTTATTACTATAATTAAATAGACAATTTGGTTCGTCCTCCTTTTTTTGGTCCGACCTTTGACTTTTTGTACATTAAGTAAACCTTTATATTTAGAATAAAATACATTGACACCCCCTGTAGATAATCATAATAACACTCATCACCCCTCTAGTTTTTCAAATAACAATCAATACACCTTAGTCTACAATATGTAACATCTACAATATGTAACATCCACTACCCCTAGTGTAGTTGACCAACTAATATTTAAAAATATTTTTAATATAATGTCTAATATACCCTTCAACTTCTTTTCTAGAGTAAAGCTTTTACTGAAACTTGGGCAGAGGTTCAACTTGATGGATGTTCGTGATTCGTACTATTTGATTGAATTTTCATTCCTTTTTATAGAAGTTCTCGAGACTTTTCCGTTGTAAAGTTGTCGTTGTGCATTAAATGCTATGATCCTAGAAGATCTTTGATGTTGACTTTTAAAGTGGATGTGTCAGTTTACTTTCGGGTCTGATAGGTCATTTCTACTATTGCAGTGCCTACCACGTGGGTGATGTCATATCAACAAACTAGTTGTTAAGACACATATTGACATGATCTTCAATTTGAGCTTAGGATAATCGGCAAACATTTTGAGTTCTTCACTTTGCAAGGCTCCTCATTGTCAGTCTCATGTCATACCTGACATGCTCTATGACTTTGACTGATTGTAGTGTTCCATGGAGATCGTAGAGTTTTAGGCTTTCTTTACTCAACGTTCTACTCTACAATCGGTTTGCTTTACGAATTGAGAGACACTTTGCGATATGCTCTACGATCTTTAAGCAGACTCTGCGATCTTTTCTTCACTTTACGATCAGAGTGAACTCTACTTTTCTTTTACAGACTCTGTGATCTTGATTTAGCTTTACGAATTTCTAGCAGACTCTGCGAACTTGCTCTGAGTGCTCTACAATAGCATAGCTAATTCTGCGGTCTTTAATAGATTTTACGATTTGCCAGAGTAGTTTTACGATTGTTCAACTTGACTAAACGATTGATTCAATCCTATCATCTATAAAATTTGATCTTCTATTTTAAGTCCTTGGACAACAATTTCACGTTAAGGACTTTAAGAAAGCTACTGGTGCAAATATACATTAATATTATCACATCATCATCAAATCAAACATGCAATACCTAACAAATAGTATCGTAGTTTTTTAAGGAAACGATAATTAATAGTATAGTTTTATAATGAAACAATCAAAATAAGATCATCTTATATAGTATTAATTTGTTATTTTTATTAATATATAATAATAATACAAGCTTATTTAAAAATTGAAATTAGTATCGTAGTTTTATTAGGAAATGAGATTTAGTAGTATAGTTTTATAATAAAAATAAGACCATCTTACCTAATATTAATTGTTTTTTATATTCAAATATATATACAATAATACAAGTTTTAAGTAAATTATATTTGGCAAAACTAATGAAATACCCACTGTAGTTGGCATGTTTTACTGATTGCACAATTGAACTTTTAATTTTTTAAATTACCTCACTAAACTAATTAAAATATGATTATTTTAAATATTTTTAAAAATAATTATTATTTTCAGTTAAAAATATTAGAAACTTTAATTTATTCCATTAAATGAGTAAAGTTTCATAAAATATAGATTTACAAAAAATAAAGTTTTTATGAAACCTTACTGATTTTAAATTTTTTTTTCTTTTGAAAATAAAGTTTATTTTTTTGAATCTATATTTTATAAAATTTTACTCATTTTTTTAAAATATGAAAAATTTACCATTTTTTTCGTTGAAAATAATATTTATTTATAAAAATTATTAATTTCTTTTTTGAAAAAAGTGAATCAGTTTTTTTATTTATCTTTTATTGTTTTTTATTTTATTTTATTTTAATTTTAATTTCTATTTTTTGTTTTTGTTTTTCAAATTTCTTATATTAAGAATGGGTCATTCTGTTAAAAAATTAAGTAGACATTAATTTAATTTAAAATCACTTTAATTTTTTGAATCTATATTTTATGAAACTTTACTCATTTTATTAAAAAAATTCTAATATTTTTTACTTAAAATAATAATTATTTTTAAAAATAATTATTTTTAATTAGTTTAATGGGGTAATTTTAAAAATTAAAAGTTCAATGGTGTAATCAGTAAAATGTGCCAACTAAAGTGGGTAATTCATTAGTTTTGTAGATAAAAAATTAACGTCCGTTTATTTTTTTTAACGGAATGACCTAATTTCAAAATAATAATAAGTTTAGTGGGGTAATTTAACAAATTAAAAGTTCAATAGTGTAATCAGTAAAACCTGTCAACTTCATTAGTTTTGCCAATTATATTTCTATTTAGATAAAATAGTTTGACAAGAAAAAATTTATCATAAAAATCATCAATCTAACTTAATTTTTTTTTAATATTTAATTATAAGTATAATAATAGTTTCAAGTATAAATGAAATTTAATCATTATTTAGATAATATAATTGTCATTGTTATTAAAATAAAAATATAATATACTAATCGACCATATGATTCACTTATTAAATAAAAAATAAAAATTAATTACTCTATCCAATAAGAATTTATAAAATAAAATTCAAAACGACAATAATATATTATAACTAGCAACAGTCCCGTGCTTCCGGCACTATAGACAGTGAGATTTATTTCAAACTTTGAACGGCCTAGATGATTTATTAGGATGAGCGGGAAATTCAAAATCATTTGTATTTTGTTATATAGATTCTTCAAAAAGACTTTTCGTTTAGTTCAACAAAGTCTAAAATAAAATTAGTAATATAACTTACAAGAAAACAATTATAAGATCATCTTACTTAATATTAATTTGTTACCATTATTAGATAAAGTTTTATTACGAATTAGATGATATAGTTTGAGAACAGAATAATTTTCACAAAGATCGTCTTATCTAACTTAAATTTGTTACTCTTGATTAATTATAACTGTAATTATATTCAAGTATAAGTAATATAATTTTAGAAAGAATGTATTTAGTTATTAGAGCTATTTTACCTAATAAATTTAATAATATATTTATAATTTTTTTTACAGTATCATAACTTTATAGTAAAATTCTGCTTTTCACAGGGTGTGTATGCTAGTCTATAATTAAATGGACAATTTTGTTCATCCTCCCTTTATTTGGTTGGTTCGACCTTTGACTTTTTCTACATTAAGTCAACTTTTATTATTTATCCATCCATATCAGAAACTAGAATTAGTAATGTAGTTTTATAAAGAAACAAGAATTAGAAAATCATCCTACCTAATATTAAATTGTTACTCTTATTCATATATATATATATATATATATATAAATATATAAATGCAAGTTTAAGTAAAAGTATATTACTACTTAGATACTATAGTTTGAGAATTAAGAAAATAATATTATTATAAAGATTATCTACTTAACATAAATTTGTTACAATTATCAAAATATGGTGTAATTATAATTTCAAATATAAGTAAGATTTAACTATTAATTACATAATATAATTTTAGAATAATACATTTTAAAAAATTAATAATTTTATGGTTTGGTTCGACCTTTGACTTTTTCTACATTAAGTCAACTTTTATTATTTATCAATTCAAATTAGAAACTAAATTAGTAACGTAGTTTTATAAGGAAACAAGAATTAGAATAATTAAAATAAAATCATCTTACCTAATATTAAATAGTTACTTTATTCAATATATATATAGGCCGGATCAGGTCCGGACTCCCGGACCGGACCAAAATCAGGACCTTTTTTTTTGCTTTTTTTTAAAAACAACTAAAAAAAATAAAAATAAAAATTATGGAATTTGAATTTTTACATAATACAGTGTTTTGGGTGTGATTTGGATACATATAACAAAACATGTATGTATAGTCTGTGCAGAATGTACATATATTTTTTGGTATAAGTATTCAAATCACGTCCAAAACATTGTATTATGGAAAAATTTCAGTTCCATAAAATATTAAACTTTTTTTTAGTTTTAAAAAAATAAAAATAAAAATTGGGTCCTAATTTTAAGCCTATCCAGGAGTCCGGACATGATCCTAGTTCTATATATATATATGTATATATATATATACACACACACTATAGTTAAATAAACAATTTGGTTCGTCTTCCTTTTTTTTGGTTCGACCTTTTACTTTTCCTATATTAAGTCAACTTTTATTATTTATTAATTTTAATCAAAAATTGAAATTAGTATCGTAGTTTTATATGGAAACAAGAATTAGTAATTTAGTATCATAGTTTTTTATAACTTAGATAATATAGTTTGAGAAGAAAAAAAAATCAAATAGATCGTCTTAACTAACTTGAATTTGTTGTTCAAGATTAAATATGAGTGTATTATATTCAAGTATAATTAAAAATCTTATTATAAGTTTAATAATAATTTTAGAAGGAAAGTATTTTTTATTACAATCATTTTACCTAATAAATCTAATAATTTATTTATAATTTTTTTTTATAAATATTTACAATAAACAAGTATATATAGAGCCTTTCAAGGACCGGTGCACCACCGATTTAAGAAGTGGAGTTGTGCGGTTCGGTGGGTTAAGGGGCAAATACCAAAATCGTACCGCACCGGTCCTGGTTTAAATTTAAGGACACCAATTTGAATAAAAATCGGCCAGTTCAATGCGTTTCGACCGGTTTCAGTTTAAATTGTCATCCCTAAATAAAATCTCATCTTTTACATTAAAAAAAAAGAAAAAAAGGAAAAGGAAAACCCTTGATGGAAAAGGGCCTCTGCATTTTATCCTCTTTCTCTTCTGGTAAAATCTTTTCCTTTTATCTAAAAAAGGAAATCAAATCCTTAATGGAAAAGGGTTCATGTCTGTGACAACAGTAGTTGTGCTTCTTAAGTTTTGGTAAACAATCATGATCCAAGCGAGCTGATTTGGTATTTCATTGATAATTGTTGCTTCTTACTGAAAACTATCAAAAAATCTTCAACTATCTGTTGGTGCAAATATATATAACATGTTGAATATTGTCCTGATTGGCGATTTACTAAATGACTTTGGCACTAGACATTCCCCAAATGGGTATTGTCGAGTCGGGTGTATTCAATTCCAAAAAAGTGAGACAAAAGAAAAGTATAAAAGAACTTTCTAGGCATTTAGTCTCATATAAACTGAAATATGTTCTAGTGTTCTAAAAAGTCAACAGAGTGAGCTTCGAGGGCCTAGGTCTTGTAGGTGGGTGGGGCTTTGGCGGTTTCTTAAGTGTGGCCTAGGCGGCTTCTCTAGGCGGTATAATTATATTACTTTTTATATTTGTAGTAAAACTAAGTCTATTTATTTTTCTTTTGTATATATAATACTACCTCCGTCCCACAATAAGTGCTTTTTTAGGCTTACTATTTTTTCCCAAAATAATTGATGTGTTAGAACTCCAATACAATTTTTGCAATATTTTCTCATATATGCCCTTATGCATTCAATGGTATTTATTGTATCTTACCATCACTACAATTAAATGACACTCATTAACTCTTCAACTTCAAAGAAAATATATTAATGGTATTTTTGCCATTTTAGCTTGTGTATTGGTATGTGTGATTTAAGCTAAAAAAGCACTTATTATGGGACGGCGGTAGTAAAAATTAATGTTATATTTATAAAAAAGTAGAATTGTGATAATAATTTTGGGAATTAATAATAACTCCACAAATTAAAAGAATAATATTTAATGTTATCACCTCCTATATTAAAAAAGAAACCTATCATAACAATACAGTCTTCACTCCGATGAGTAAACAAGTTGGACTGATGGTGGTAGATAGCAACAACGATGACAATTGATGCTCTCAGCCCCTAGGCGGCTAGGTGGGTGCCTAGCACCTGCTCGCCAAGGTTGGGCAGCGCCTAATCAGCGCCTAGGAGGATTCTTTTTTTCAGAACACTGGTATGTTTTTATCTATTATACATCAACACATTTACTAGAATCCTTTTCTAATGTGCATTGCAGAATGATTTGATCCATGCTTGGGGGCTAGATATCCAACTTGGGTATTGTGCACAGGCAATTTCCTATATTCGCTTTATAATCTCTTTATCCAACTCATAATGGATATGAAGAATTTTTCGCTTATTTGGTGCATTATCTAACATTCGTTTAATGTTTACTTTGTAGGGTGATAGAATGAAAAATATCGGGGTTGTGGATGCTGAATACATTGTTCATCATGGCATTCCTACACTAGGAGAGTCTAAAAATAAGGTTAGTACATAATTTCCGAGTGATATTCTCTTTTTCATGTTGTGGTCCTTTTGAGAGAAGAAAAAGGAAACTAAATTAGAAAACAAAAGAAAGAATGTCCTTGAGTTATTGTTACATGGTATATTCATAATTTAAAATTATGCTCACATTAGTTCTTATGCTACGTTTAGATTGAAGGAATGAAATTGTTGAATGAATGGAATAGAGAAACGAATGAAATGATTTATTCCATTTAACTGAAATGAGTCATTCCATAATCTCCCCCCAAGGAATAAAATTCACAAATTTGGTATGAATGAGAATGGTTCATTCCATCTAGACCTGGCAAAGATGGCCCAGGCTCGCTGGCCAGGCCGGCCCGCTCGCCAAAAACCGGGCTTTGGGCAGTAGTTTTCTAGCCCGCCAAAACCCGGGCCTTTTTGGCCCGGCCCGTTTTAGCCTGACCCGTGGCCCGTGATATTTTTTTTTAAAATAAAATGTTACTACTTGTGGGTTGTGAGGCTTGAACACAAGACTTGTAAGTAAATAAATAAGAGTTCAAACCAACTAAGCTACAACAACTATTTGTTTTTAATGCAATCTTCAATATATTTTAACTATAATTGAAAATTATAATTAAGATATGTAGTTAATGTATGTAATTAATTAATTATACTAATTTATAATACTATTAAAATTTTTATTGATTGAGATATGTAGTTAATAATTTCAAAGTATAAAACTATTAAACTAAAAAATAACAATTGTAGTACATTTGGAAAGTAAATCAATCATTATCCCTTAATTATGCATTCCCCCTACTTATTTGGAAAGTAAATCAATCATTATCCCAAATCATGCCTTTAGAATAATATCTAAAATTATAATACTATTAAAATTTTAATTGATTGAGATATGTAGTTAATTTAAGTAATTAGAATTATTGTTTATTATAAATTATTTTTTTATTTTTAATATTTATTATTATTACTATTTTTGGTCTATCAAGATTTTGCAAAAAAAAATAGGAAAAAGCCCGTGGGCCGGGCCGGCCCGCCCAACCCGGGCCACGGGCCTAACAAATCTAGCCCGCCAAAACCCGGGTTGCGCTCGACCCGGCCCGCCCCGCCCGTTTGCCAGGTCTAATTACATCCCAATAGAACAACCAAATACAATTTTTTTCATTTCATAAGAATGAGTTATTCCATTCTCATATTGATTCTTGCAATCCAAATATATAGCATTAGTACATTTTCTTGTTCAGGCTTTAATTGTTACTGAAATTATTTTATATATTATTTCCATGGCGTATGATTTTATCTCGGTTAAACTTGAGTTATAAAACTACAAACAATGAAATGAGTCAGATCAATATCATGAATTGTGGTCTAATTTTCCCGGTCAGGGGCGTATACATTAGGAATCCTTTTCGTTCCTCATTTGTATGCATGCTCAATTGCATTCCTTATAAGTTAATTTTTGAACGGGCATTGGTTGTTTTCACCAAATTAATTTTTATTAGCATGATATACACTGTTGGTGCCTCTTTCTAATAGCTTAAGTTTTTAGACGACTTGGTTATTTAATATGGTATCAGAGTTCTGGTTTTGCAAGGAGATCCGGTTAGGGTGAAGTTGTCATATATCTTACCATCGGTAAGTTCTATAACATTTTGTTGCATTGGGTATAGGAAATGTTGCATTTGTGCTAGCCCACAAACAAGTGCTAAAGTTAAAAATGCAAAATCTATTTTAATCAATGCAGCAAAAAACTATAAAACTTACTAATGGCAATTAATGTTATAACTTCACCCTAACTGGATCCTCTGCAAGGTCTTTTGTTCAAATCTTCCCGACTGTATTTTAGATGAGTTGATTACTTAATAGTTTTTGATATTTACCTCTACATAGAAACTCAACTCCATGTATATAGGCTAGAATCTCTGTCTCTAGGTGAAAAATTTAGGCTGATCTCAGATGAAACAGGAGAAATTTATTGCGAAACAGGAGAAATTGTATCTATACACACATGACTATGCGTATTAGCTATGCAACTTACCCACCATAGAGGCACAGACAAATGATGTATCTGTAGTTTTATGGTAAAGTTCACAATTTAGTATCTCCATAGACAAATTTTCCATGCTTCATGGATGGAACATAGATTAAAAAGTACAAAATTTTCATCTGTTGCAGGAATAATACTGGTTTGTTTTAAAAAAATTGTACTTGAAAGTGAGAATGTAGGACGAAGTAATAGCATTGCATATATTAGAGGGGGGGAATTTTAATTTTACAAAAATACTAAGAAGCAATGCGAAGACATTTTATTTTCCCCCTTAAAACCAGCTTGGGCGATGCACATGCTGTGAGAGTTGTAAACGGATTTTAGCATGGGGTGTGCAATTTGTCCGAACAGTAGAAGTATAGAGTGCAAAATACAAGTTCTCAAACTAAGGTATGGAAAGTGCAAAATGGAACAAACAGGGGGATTCAGAGCGTCAAATTTCTCTTATGTTTACGTTATGTTTAACTTTTCTTTATTTGATAAAGATTTGTTGTGACAAACTATTTCCTTTAATTTAAAAACAAAGCTCGTTGACAAACATGTTCATTTATGCAGACAAAATTGGCAGCAGATTCCGTTGCTTCTGATATGAACAAGTTAGCGAGCTTTAGCAAAAATGTACAGTTCTTGAACATGTAGACACCCAATCATATTCTATTTTTTACATGCAAATTTAAAATTTGCTCTCTTAATTGCAGGAATCAACAAACTCAACTGTAATCGATTTTAGAATTGAAGTAAGAAAACTCTTTCCTCAAGTCTTATTTTTTATGTTTCCTTATTTTCCTTACAGATTTTAGCTGTGATTAGTCATTAAATTACATTTTCACAGTAAGAATACCTAATGCATGGTTCATATCACCGTATTATTGCATTGAATGTACGTGGAATACACAAATTCGTAGCTGAAAGAGATTGTAAAGGAAAAGAAAACATAGTCTGTCAATTTAATGGAAGCTTTATATATTCTAGTAACCAACTTATAAGACTTAATTGCAATAGTGTCCCTCTAAGTTGTCACCTAATTTTAATTTGGCCTTTTAAGTGGCAAAAATCTCAATTGAGTGCTTAAAGTAGTCAATTTGATTCAGTCGACTTCAACTCAATTGAAATTTTTGCCATGAAGGACTCAATTGAGATATTTGCCACTTAATGGGCCAAGATTAGTTGGGTGACAACTTGGAGGGACACTTTTGTAATTTGGCCAACTGATAATGATTAATAAAGTGCTTTAGGTTGATTAGATTTCTTGCACTTTAAATATTCAATTTAATAAAAATGAGTGCATAATATTCTTGAATATATTTTTATAAAAAAATTATCAAAAAAATTTCATTAAGAGATACTTCTTAATTATTAAGATTTTATTTTTTGTCTTATCTATTAAGAGGCATTCAGAGGTAAAAAAAACAAAACAAACATCATTCCTCTTAGCGAATAAGAGACGGTTCATTAAGAGGCAATTAGATGTAAATAAACATCTTAGAAGCATATACACTAAGCCTGCGCCCAGAAATTAGCCTGACTATACTAGAAATAAGTACATGTTATTCTCATGAATCGGTATTTCTCGTCTTCATTTACAACTTTTTTAGAAGGTGCAATTTTCTTTTCTATTTGTTTGATATAAAGATGGAGTTGACAAAAAATATGTTTGGGTTGGTTTTGGGTTACATAAAATAGTATGAGTCAGATAAGGAACTAAAATCATATTACCTATATTTAATATGAGTTGGTTTGCATTTAAATGGTTATGGATCGAATTTAGGTCGACCAATTTTTTAAATTATAATTTCACTACATGTACTTTTTTATTAACCCAACAATATGATAAAGCAAAATACTCACTATTTTTGATCCAACACTGACAAATTGCAACAAAATTTTATTATTCCAATTCTATTACAAATTGACAAATTGCAACAAACTGATAAAATTTTATGTTTTGCTATTTTTTACAATTTAATAAATTATTGACTAAATAGATATGAAGTTCTTGTTTTCTTAGATTTTAGATATTTCGTGCACAAGTTACAGTGCCCTTGGGCTATACATGATTTTAGATATTTTCTATGCATGATTTTATGTTTCTTGTTTAGATATTTCCTGAACAAGTTAGTAAAATTTTATGTTTCACTATTTTAATACTGATGCGACTCAATTAAGTATTAAAAAAATAAATTTTTTATTAGAAGTATTTTCAAAATAATTTACATTAAATAGCTTTTTATATTAATTAAAATGAAATGGGACTATTTTTATTCAACAAAATCATTTTGTAAATTGACTCTTTTTATATGGAACAAAAGAATTTTCATGTTCATATTTGATAGACTTGTGAAATTATAAAAAGAAACTTACAAAAATCTTAATTTCTGTTGGAGCATTTACAAATAAACTCTCTATCCCCGACTTTGAAGAATACATTAACAAATCATTATCTAATAGTTTCTTTATCCTTATTTAACTCTCTATTTTAATCTTTATATAAGATTTTACTCCCTAGGGTGAGAGAGTCGAAAAAACGTTCTCTATATATGCAAAATGACATTTCACACCCTCATTTAAGTGAACAACTTATCAATCATACATATCTTTAACATTATTATCATATGACTTTTTTACTACATTTTCAAATTATAAAATTGATATAAATTTATTTAATTTATGTCCATATAATTATAAATATTATAAAAGTACTATTAATTATAAATTTTTTTATTTTCAAAATTTAAATGAATCATATTTAAATTTAAAAATATCACAAATTAACTTTTTAAAAGTTAATATTGATCTTATGTACATTTGCAGCTACAATCCATTCAATACTCGCTCCATAAATTTTTTAAAATTTAAAATAAAATAAAAGTATTTATCTTACATTGGAATACAATTGATAAATTATACTCTCTTTTATAAATTATAAAATTATTATTAATTTTTATAAGTCAATTTGATGCATTCTCAAACATAATAATTTTGCTAAGAATTGTAAAAATAATAAATTTTATAAGTAATAGTATTTTTTTCTAAATAAGTTACAATATGTATTGATTAAATTTATATTAATTTAAAATTTAAAATTATCACATACTTCAAAAAATATTTATAAATTAATAGCGATTTTATAATTAAAAATAAGAGGTTGTAGTATATTACATGTACCATAAGTTCTAACGTATTAAACTAATACAAATGTCAAATAGTTACAACGGTCAAAACATGCTTTGACTGTTGGAACTTTTAAATTTTAACTTTTAACTTTTATTATTTAAGGAATTAATATAAGGAACCTGTTGACTACATAGTTAAAAAATTGAATTTCTATCGTGTAGAATGACTTAATGACACTGCAGAGTAGTGTGGAGTAGGGATAGAGATAAAGAAACTACTGGGAATGCTCTTATACTAAAAGAGTCTTATTTTAATTTTTTAGACCTAAGTTTGAAACTAAAAATTTAAATTGATGTGACTAATTTAAGTATTAAAAACATTAATTTTGTGATTATAGGCATTTTCAAAAAAAAATTACATTAATAATTATTATGTTAATTAAAATGAATGAAATTATTGAGAATTTTATTATAATTTTTTATATTAATTATTTAAATTTAAACTACATTTATTTTACTTATTTTGTTTTCTGCAACAGAGGAATTTTTCCTTAAAAAGTTAAAATAGAGCAATAAATATTTTGTGGAGTGCATAAAAAAATGTAGAAACAGTAACATTAATTTATGGATCCTAAGTTTGTAAGTTATAATTATTTTAATCGCGAACTTTGTTCCATTGTACTAACAAGAGTAAGAGTGTAAACGAGTCGAACCGGAGCGAACAGAGAGCTACTTGAATTCTACTCGAAAAAATAAATTCGTACTCGAATTCGGCTAGAATTCGAATTATATTTGAAAAATCCTACTCAGATTCGACTCGACTCGAATATTTATTACTCGAATTCGATCCGACTCGACTCGAATATTTATTCAAACTACTCGCGAGCTTCAAATTCAAACTCGAATTCGAGTCTCCACATAATAACTAGTTTTATAATAAATATAATTATAAATTAAATTTGTTATTTTACTTAAAAATGAGAAAATATATTTATTATTACACTTTACAAATATAAAATCACAATAAAAATTAAAAACAAAACAAAATAATAACTAATTATCCTAATTTGATTTAAATTTGTATATATTATAAGAGAATGTATCGAACATCTAATCGAATATGTATTAACCGAGTATGTATCGAATCACAATAAAAAATTCAAGTAGTTTGAATCTTAAACGAGTCGAGTATAACCTTGCTCGGATTCTACTCATATTTTTATTCGAACTATTTTTAATGCTCAGATTTGGATCATATTATTAACGAATCCGAGTCTCGTTCATATTTTTTCGAGTCGAGCCCGAATCGAGCCCGAACTGTGTTGGCTCGTTTACAGCCTTAAATAAGAGGGTGCGTGACAAGATTCTGCAGGAGACATGGGACAGCAGATGGTACATACACTAAAACAACATATTTGAAATTATTTTTTTTATTAGAAGCACTTCCAAAATAATTTATATTAATAATTTTTAAATTAATTAAAATGAAAAAAATTATTGATACTTTTATTACAGTTTTAAAATTTACTTTTTTCGTTTTAAAAAAAATAAATAAAACGATATCAGAAAGTATGAATTCAATTTAAAATAATATCTCAAAATATCCCCAAGTTGATGGCAGATACAGTTACCCTAGATAAGGAAAGAAAAAGGATTCAAATATTCTTCGGATTTGTATAGGTACTCAGTGCCGGACTTTTTGTTCTTCGAATTTTAGCAGAAGAAGATGACTTGTTATTAGATTTACAATTTTTTTTGTATATTCAGATGGAAAAACTGAGACTTTGATCGGTAAAGAGTATGTGTGAAGGTTTGAGAGCTATTTGGAAATAAGAAGTCCAATATTATATATTATAAACTAATATGGGTCGAAACTAGTTAAATTAGTTCCAACCCATATTTGTAATTAATGATATGGGTCCAAAATTAAACCAATCCATAATTTAAAAATTAGTTAATCAACCCAATAAATCTTAAGTGATTTTGGTTAACTATATGGTTCTCAACTTAAATTATCAGTTCTATATAAAGATATACATGTGTGTTTATGGAGTCTTAGGAGGTATTCATTTTCACTTATTATTAAACTTCTTATGCTTCCACATCTAAATAAATTTTGGCAGGTTATGTTGTAACTACTTAACATGGTCTAATTGCAAAAGTTTCTCTCCAAGTTGTTGTCATTCAATTCAGTTTGGCCCTTTAAGTGGCAAAAATCTCAATTGAGTCCTTCAAGTAGCCAATTTTATTTAATTGACTTCTAACGTCGATTTCGACTCAATTGAGATTTTTACCATGGACTCAATTGAATTAAATTGGTTACTTGAAGGACTTAATTGATAATTTTGCCACTTGAAGGGACAAACTGAAATTGACCGGCAACTTGGAGAGTCTTCTGTAATTCCACCATTTATCATTTAAGGAAATCTTTTTCTTCTTTTTTTTGGGGTCAAGTTCTCGACTGAGCTAAGGTCTATTATTTGTCTAGGTGAGAAGGGAGTCCTATAACGAATACAAGGTATTCAGAAGGCGATGGGTCAAAGCTGCTAAGGAGGACGAGTGTTGGATTGATCCATATCCTGGAACATTACAAGGCATAATCTAACATTTACAAAGCTCTTGATGGTGATGGTGGATATGTTAAAAGATGTCAGCTGAATAAACAATCAAGAATCAAGATGGCACTTCAAAATATTTTCCATCCTTTTTTGGTACATAATCTAGTTTCAATATGACATTATGTCAAACAGTTCTAGAAAATAAATAGGCAATCTGTTGTAAATATGACTAACTTAAAGGTCTAATTCTGTGATTAAGAGTAATATTCCATGGTGAAACAAGCAAATGTTTTTTGGAGTTATTTTCAACAGATGATTTGTATTTGATCTTGGGTTTTCTCTTTGGGTCTGTTTGTTTATATCTGAATGAATGAGTCTGAATTTGACCGATTAAATCGTTTAAACTTTTTGTTTTATAATTTTTAAACTTTGAATGCGTCTAAATGTGTCTGAACGATTCATTCAGAAAATTGTGGACGGAATAAGTAAAGTAGTGTTGAATGATTTTTTACCTACCTACTCTCATAGACAATTAAAAATTACATTTAATATCTTTTTTTTACTATTGTAAACAATTTTGGTGTTTACAAAATATTTTTAATTTTTTTAAAACAAATTGGTCAATAATCAATTTAATGAATATTGTTGTTGTAACACCCCCTTTCTGAAAAGGAAAAGAGGTCGCGTGCATAACACAACAAACCTCAAAATAAGTAAACAGAGCACTGATAACTTCAAAATATTAATAGTGGTGATCCATTAATAAAGTACTAAATACAATTCTCCAAACATAGTCAAAACAATCAAAACTTAAAATCGAATCAACTTAGTTGGTCAAAAACAACTCTCTCATCATACTAGCCTTGAATCACCCTTACAAACCTGCCGGAAGAAAAACACAGCATGAGCCAATTGCTCAGTACAGATATAGATAATACAAAGATATATAACTGAAATACGAAATCAATTGAAACAACATACTTAACAGACCCTTAAGCTTAAAGATTGACGAAATATGATATCCAAAATTTGAATAGAATATATCCGAATCAACAGATTTAACAAAACAAACAGAAGAGTAAAAAATGAACTAAAGTAACTAACTCAATTAATTAAATTGAACATAAACAAACAAAACTAATACAATGAAATAATAGACTGAATAAAATGGCTGGGTGTTATTTCATACCGAGTGGGCTCAGAAATATACATTTCCACACAGGCAAGTCAAAACAATGCTACACAGACAAGTCAAAATAATGCCACACAGGCAACCAAAATAATGCCACATATGCAAATCACACATTGGACCACGAATCCAAATGTATGCAAATCAAATAGGTGTGTTTGGCACAACAACACAAATCCGCAGAACAGAAAACTAGGGTTAACCTATACGCCTCCCACAACAAAACACCAAATGACCCACTTGTGACGCACACTTGTCTCAAATTTGGTTGTCACGTATTAACTCTAATAATAAATCAACATCTCACACAACGGAATAATAGAATGAATTACATTGATATAACATAATTATTCTTGTCCCAAGGGTTTGTAACTTAAAGATCTCTTGCGAATCTTAATCATAATTAAACACTGTTTAGACATAACTAATACATAATCTAATACAACTTAAACTAAACATAGCTTAATATAAATAAGTTCTTCTACAACCATATAATAGTACATTCTAGCATTATGAAAATAACTACTCCAAAGCCTTCTCTTTACCCTTGTCCTTGCCAGAGGGTTCACCACGTTTTGCCTTAACTGAAAGTTTGATGGAAAACAAGAATGAGCAACAAATTTGCCCAACAAGTAATATAGCAAAAAGGGTAATCAATGTAGCTTTAAATTTCTCAATGGTATTACAATAATGATAGTTCAAGATAACAAGAAGTATCGATGAATATCAACAATAGTCGCTATACACATAAAATATCAATAATATTCAATGATTAATCAATTCAAGATTTCAAAGTAATGAATACTGAGCAGTCACTAAGGACTATGAACTTCTCCTAGAATTAACAGTAATATTATTGATAATTCTACAAAACGAGTACAACAGGTGATTAGCCTAAAGTACCCTATGTCATGCATGTAATTTAATCTTTCTCATGTGCGCACGTCAGTTCCCCAACAATATATAATTCCCCTACCAAGAGGGTTGTTCTTCTCAGTTATAAGAGTCCACACCAAGTTAATTTGTTTTAGATAGCTTTCGATCAAATATCAATAGTCTAGCCGAAGCAATGGCTTAGACAGTTTCTTTCATAATGTATATATGAACAATTATCGTTCAAATCAAAGTTTGTAATTTCATTACGAAGTATTATTCCTTCAAAGTTCTACTTGTACGATTAATAATAGCAGAAGTTCAAGTAATGCTCAATAAAGAGTAAGGTTCGAGTACTTGCATTCAATATACGAATCTAATGAAATTTGAGAACTTGCACAAAATTCAAAGTTGTGTAAGTTAGGAAACTTGCTCAATATAAAAGAGAGTTTTGGATACTTTCCTCAAGCGTAGTTTACCAAATGTAGCTTATCAACACTCTTTCGAATCCTAACATAATATAGTTACGCGTATAGGATATTCATTAGTTACATAAGCTCACATATGTAAGTTCAAACGTACGCATAAACGTCTAACTTAGTTGTATAATCTATACATACTACATCACATATCCTACATCCTCATAACACAAAATCAGTTTGTAAGACACCACAAGTGTTAGTTCCCAGTAGGCACAATATAGATCTAGAAGGGGGGGGGGGTTGAATAGATCCTTTTTAATTTTAAATTCTTTTCAGGTTTATTTTTTATTGCTCATAAATTAGCATATGACAAACATAAAATTTTTTTCAAGCACAGTGGAATAAGTAAAAGATCCCCTTCATTGATATATTCATAATCAGACATACATTGTTCGTAGAGTTAATTTAGTAGTAATCAGTTAAAACATACATAGCAGTTATAACAGTTAATGTACATAATGTAAATGACATTAAGTAAAAGACACAAGGGGTTTTAAGTGGTTCAGAGACTCAAGCTCCTAATCCACTCTTCTGCTTTCAACTAGCAGGATTTCCACTAAGGAAGGGCAACACCCTGAATCACTAAAATTCCTTCAAGGCCAGCAGCCTTGGGACTCCAGTTCACTAAGAACTCTTCAAGGCCAGCATCCTTGGAACGTCTCTAGTTCCCTAGGAACTCTTCATGCTCAGCAGGCTTAGAACTTCATTTAGTACCTCCGGACAAGGACCCCTCAGGCCCTGGCTTCTTGTTGTTCAGTTGTTTGTTTGTTGGAGTTGATGCTGAGCTGCTAAGATGTCTTTATGCTTTTAACATCTTATGTACTTAGCAGCTTAACGTGATCATCCTTGAAGTGCAGTTGAGTGTTACATGATACTCAACTTCTTTAGTTACTTAACCTCTTCTGATGATCCCTTGATGAGCTGCCTTGAAGATCATTCCTCTTGATACTTGATGGTTGCACATGATGGGTTTCTAAGATAGCTGTAGGCTCTTCTGCTAGGTACTTATAAACTTTCTCATGCTTACCACCATGATGGCGTTGATGATCTTCTTTCTTGATATTTGATGCCTTCTCACGATGGACTGACTAAGATGACTGTAGGCTCTTCTCTCTGGTACTTAGAGTCTTCCCATAATAGACATCAAGATGACATTGATGCTCTTCTTTCTCTCGACAGTTCAGAACACTCTTCTTGTAGTAGAACTCTCACTTCTACTTCTTTCTTTTTATGTTCTTGGTGGATCGTAGAGTGAGCCTTAAGACCTTCTTCGGTCACTCACTGTTTACGTTTGTTAGATCAGTCCACCAGTTCTCCAAACTCAGCAACTCCATCAACCTTTGATCTTTGAAGCTCTAGCAGATTTATACTCCTTCCCAATCTTCCCGTTGGAAAGTAGCCGTTGAAAGCTCTTTGAAATGCTTCACAGATCTCGAGTTGCTTGGTGCAGACTGCAGATGTGACATTATTACTTTTTCTAACTTTCTGACACTGCAGTCTACTATTTCACCTACCTTGTTAGATATATTACTTTTATGTCTCGGGCTGGTTGAAGACTTTATTTCACCCTTCTGATTTCTTGATCAGAGGTTGTCCTTTTGCATCGATGCTCTTAGTAAGCTCTTGTACAAATATCAACCTTCAGATTGAACAGTTGCCAATGCTTCAATCTTCAGCTGTTCGAACTCCATGATTCTGATACATGTCTTCTTGGACCTAATCGTAGTATCTTGTTGACTGGTAGAGACAACACTACGATCTTAAATAGTGTTGATTGGATCTTCGATGTAGAGCACCTCTTCATTCTCTTGTGCAGTGCTTCAACACTTCTGTTTGCCTCAACAGCTCTCAGATGCTGATGGTTTGACTTCTTTGTTCTGGCATCTTCTGAATAGCAAGACACTTCAGATTTGTAGCGTGTCCAGCTCGCTCTCTCCATGTGATCTCCCGTTCACTTATCATCAATGGACTGACCCAATGCTTAATCACTTTAGCATTATTCTTCAGAAGCTGTCCAGTATCTCTGTATACACTCCATCAATTCTTTCTTTGTTTGGAAAACACTACAATCCTGGTAGCTTCCAAGATCGCCGTCTTCTGTCAATTTGACAGCTACTTCATTTGCTGACTTTCCTTAGTCTGTTACTGAAGTCTTCTTTTGATCTCCTTGTGGAAGACTTCATCTTGAATGGCTTCACAACTCAATCTCGATGCTGATTGGGTTGGTGCTTAGATATTTTGTTAGCTTGCATGTCATTCGTTGAGTGCTCTCTAGTTTCCTTCAGATTGGATGTATCTTTGCAGTGCCAACCAGAGGCTTCATCCCTTTGGATATTCTGGGAGTGCTCATTTGTTGAGAATCGTATTTTCTCTACGATTCTGCCTTGGCATTGTGAGCACATCTGTTGAAGTTTCAGTTCTACACTCTACGATTCAGCTTTGGCTGTGCAGACACTACGACTCCGAGATCAGATCTTGACACTCTACGATTTCTGTCGTTGTGCTTGTTGTCTTCATCTGATCTTTTTCAACTACGATCTCTGCCTATGATATGATCAGTAGATGATAAGTAGGTTTTATACCTACTTATTCGGTATCTGTTACTTGAATTAGTTGCTTAATCTCATGTTTCTTAGTTACTTTTCATGCATTTTGTGTTCGTTTTGTAAATTATATGCTTGGGAGCTGAAATTGCAAAGAATTGGTATGAAATCGCAAAGAAAAGTCATCCGGACATCGTTTGGGCTTTCATGTTCATTTCATGTTCTTGACTTGGAACTTAGATTACATTGTAGAGATAATTCTTAGTTTTTTAGAACAACTTGAATCATTCTAATCGGAGTTCGGATGCAAGAGTTATGATCTTTGTACCAACGGACGTCAAACGTCACTGTTTTGGGTGGCCATTTGCATAATAGTCACTTCCAGCCCAATTTTGACATTCATATGTTCGTTATTTCTCAAATCTCAAAGAATAAAAGTTGTAGAAGCTCGTAGATATCTTCGTTTTGATAGGTGGCTGGCCTCGTAACCCTTTCCAGATCAAAAGTTATGACCATTTTCCCAAAGGACGTCAGAGCAAAAAATTCTAGAAAACCTTCTAGCGCGGGGGCGCCCATTTCTAGGCCATTTCCAGCGCCGGGGCGCTAGGGGGCAGAATCCCAGTGCCGTGTGCAGCGCTGGGGTGCTGGGGACGGGCGTGGTCAAGCTTGGACGCATTTTAGGGCGAATTTTGATACTTTTTTGACTTCAAATAGGATTGAGTTTGTTCCTAAGCTAAAAATTGGACTTGTAACCTATAAATACATGATGTAAGACATAAAATAAAGGAGGATTGGAGAGGGAGACAATATTCCATTAGATTAGATTAGAGTAAATTAGATCAAAACTCTAGTTCTTGTTAGATTTAGAGATTGAAACAACTTGGAGACCACTGAAGATTCAAAGTAGGAGCAAGGAGGGAGCTTCAAATCTACAGACAATAGATTCTATCTTCTCATCTTCTTCTTTCTTTGTTGTGACGCTCCCAAATTCGGGTATCTTCCAACCCGACAGATGGTGCTCCACTGTACTAATATCCATACAATCATTCCATTGAAATACAACAAAATGAAAGTAATTACTATCTTCTTATTACAATCAAAGTATAATCCTTCCCAGGTTCATAAACCGGTTACATCGTTCATTGTTCATAATGTATAATACATACAAACTTACTAAACTATTACACAATGCCTAAGCATCCATCTTAGCTTTGCCCTTATCATTCTTGGCATTCACAGTACGTTCATATTTAACTGTAGTTATATAATTCAAGCAAGAAGTGAGCATGACAGCTCAGCAAGTTTAATCAAGGATAACAGGAATACCACATTCATGAATTATACAACAATTCCAACATAACTGAACAATAGTTATGAAGTATTCTGAATCAATAATACTTTAACAGTTCATAACATCAATTTCCAAAGTATAGAATAGATTAGGAATTCTGAACCAGTCGATAGACCATGAACAGTAAATTTCAGTTTTCATACTTGAAAAGGAGTCCACAGCACTAAGGCCATTCATCCGTATAACTTACGAGCACTTCTAGGTGATCAGCCTATAGTACTCTATGTCGATCAACACTACATTCATTAAACATATTTACGTTTAATATTTTTGGCAAACTCGCGTGCCCATCGAATAATCGATGAAAAATACTTTTGTTTGTTCATAGACAAACCATACCTTCACGTCCGTACCAATTACTTGGCATAGGATAGCGCTAATATTTATATATAGAATGATATGAATAATAATTAATCTATATCTTACGAATAGTCTAGCTGAGTTAAAATCTGGCATCGACCCTTTCTTTAAAACTAAGTCTTCCAATTCAGTTCAACGAATCACATAAAACTTGGCTAACATGGAAGTTAGACAAGCATTAAGAAAACTTGCCTTTCAGCGTCTTCAAATAACTTACTCGACTGACCACAGCCTTTACAGAATCTACATGATATGTTCACATAGCACACTATAATTAGCTATCAAATAACTATTCACATTGTTCCTACAAGCTTCTTTCTCTTCTATGTCTGTGTTAACTTAATATCTTTAATAAAGTCAACATGACTTATTACCCTTCGTCCTAGTGTATCACTCTATTGACGTTTATTAACCGGACTCAAACATCGTTGATAAAGTACCAACTTTATTTATTTTACATATCTTGTTTATATGCATTTCATTCCTAAGTTTCATACTCTATACCTTAGTATAGGTAGTATAGGATTAGTCTGAGTACATTCATTGAGTATATAAACTCAACTCAGGTAGGTCTCTAAACAACTGAAGTTTAAAACCTAACTTGGTCAACTTTTTCCTACTGCCGGCGCCGCGGGGCGGCATCCCTTGTATATTAGTGGCGCTGCGGCACGAGTTAGCAGGATACTCGGCCGAGTCCCACTTTGTACTGGTTTTGGCGCTACGGCGCCGAGTCTGTGCAGCAGTTGGCCAAACCAGTTTTGGTTTTCTAACGAAACTCCCGGCTTCCTAATTTGTTCGTTTTACATCCGAATTGACCCATTCGAATTCCTACAAGTCAGGAATTACATCCTTTATGTGTTTATATAAGAATTCAACACTTTCGAATCCTTTAACTCATAATTCACTATTGAGTTCATTTTATATACGTTCGTAAACGTTAATGAGCGTTCAATGCTTGTTTTCTTCGTTCTAAGTCGGAATTCGACGATTCTCAAACTCACAACTCTTAATTACCCTATTTCCCGTGTTAACATTGAAAATCGACGTTTTCAAGTCACACGCCAACTTTTGACCTTTAATCCGGACTTTATGTGTTTTCGACGTTTAACGTCTATTTTCGCAAAATTCGCTATAACTTCGTTACTATTGTTCTTTAAGCCAAATCACATGGAATACTCCATGGATTTCATATCTACATCCTAACCAAACAAGATGAATATACTAACATGTTGATGGAGCTCAATCGTTTATCAACAATCGATCTCAACTATCAATATTTTCATGGTTCAAAAACTATATCAAACCTTATTATTTTTATAATCTCATGACTTATAGAGATTGAATCTATGGTAAGTCATCTTTAAATCCTCACTCATGACATATACCACCCCTTCATGATTATCTAAAATGAAAGAAAATCTAAAAGAGATGGAGATGAAAGGTAAGGAATATACCTTAAGAACTCTTATGAATTTCTTGAAAACTCTAAGTCCAATCTTCCAAAATATATGTTTTGGTTAAGTATAGCTATCTTTCTCTCTCAAAATGATCTAGGTTGGTAATTGAAAAACTCTCAAATGGCCAACCTTGCCTTCTTATTTATAGGAAATGAGAATGGAGGGCAATTTGGACATTAAACCCCACCGCCTTACTATTCATGTGTGGTCACCAAGTAAGATACTTGGTGACCAAGCCTTATGCTTGGAGTCCACACCAAGGTGGCCGGCCCACTTCCTTAGGTGACATCCCATGGGTTGCCCCATGGGTTTTACCCATTCGGTGTCCCACCGGTTCGACCCACAGTTCGGTTTTAATTAATTTAGTTTAACTAAATAAACATTGGGCCTTGACTTGGACTTAACCCATCCATCTCATTGGTCTTAGTCATTCAATTGATTGGGCTAATCATAATCCAATACAAGTGAATTACTCATTTATACATAGCTTAATCCTATGATACGCATCTTATTCTACACGTACAATTCACGTACTCCCTTCGTATACCATACGTACAATAATCGTATTGTACCTCATATTTACTCAACGTATTATACATAGATACTAACTAGCATCACCCATTGTATAACACTTGAATTAAACCTAACACCATTTCTTCTACGCATATTATTTCCTCCTCGGCAATCAATATACTCAACCCTTAGGTTTTAAGTCCGTAGGCGAAAACTGCATTTTTCATAAATGAAATATTATCAGATATTCCATCTTATCACGATATTCTATCATTACACGTTTCCTGAAATTTCAAAATAATTTCCCGAACAGAAACGGATGAATAGTGTTTTTACAGAAATTTCTCGGAAAACAATTATTATCATCTTGGAAATTCCAAACAACTATTTCTAACACGTAGCCAGAATACTAACCACATTAGCACATTCTAGGTCATAGAATGACCTTCACACAGCTTACTCACAAACAAATCAATTAAATTCATTTAATTCACATAATCAAATAAAAATTTAATTGTCATTAAAAATCCGATTTTCCCGGGCGTTACATTTGTCTTTTATTGTTTATTCAAGTGTGGATTCTTAGTTTTAATTCAATGAACTAATTCTTTGTTTGAGATTACAATGGATCTTATTGTGTAGTTTATTTTAATATGCTTCGCTATCAATTATTATGTTCTATCGTGAGAATTGTCTATTGTGATTTGGACTTAATTATTTAATTGCCTAGCTAACAATTACCGTGATAATCTATATGAACTCGAGAGATGAAATTTAGATTTAGATCTGATCATGATAACATGTGTTTGTGATTTCTGCATAAATGGAATTCATGATTCGTGTTTAGGATAAAGATATGCCTTTACGCCATATGTAATCTTATAGAGAACTTGTGCTTTAAATTCTTTTTAATTGTAATTCACATAGAGATATAGTGGATTAGTTAATTAGGGTGTCTTGCTTAATTCTATCATCTGTGGATTTAAGTGAGTATGTGTATTATGCATTGAGAGGTGGTTTTATCTGCTTTAGTGTTCTTGATTAACAATTCAAGATAGAAAATAATTGATGAGAAGTGTGTTAACTTAAATGAAGCAATAAGTGAAGTTGTGATCTTAAATCTCCGTAATCTTAATTTAACTAGTGGTAATTAGAATTAGTTTACTTATAAATTGAAATTCATTCGTTTAAATAAGATTGAGTTGGTTACGGGTTAGTACTTGGTGATTTTTATTAAACAATTCCTCGTGGGAACGATACTCTACTTTCACTTTATTACTTATTGACCACGTATACTTGCGTGTTGTGCGTAACTAGATTTTACCCAAAAAGTTTTTGGCGCCGTTGCAAGGGAATTAGTTTAATATATATTTTTGCCAATATTAGCTTCAATCAAATTAGTCTTAATTTAAACATTTTTTTTCCTTTTTATTTAATTCTCTTCCTATTTTTCTTTCTTTTCAGGTACCATGACGAAATTTAATTATCAATGCCCGTATACGAGAATGACTCAGCCAAGGGGAGTGGGGATTGATGGTCTCAATGCATTTTCTGCATTATCAGCGCAACTTGAGACACTTTCGAGGAGGTTGGATGTTGTTGCAGCCCAACGTAATCGAAGGATAGTAGTTAATTGTAATTATTGTGCTGGTAATCATCCGAGTCAACAATGCACCGTTAGTTTTGGGCCGGGACAACACGGTGGTGAATACATCAATGATTATACATATGCTAATTATCATCAAGTTTGGGGGTATCACCCGGATTCTTCAGGGAGCTACATTTATGATGACCAATATTACGCTCCAAATCTATCATACACACTGGAATTTTAATGTCCACCTCCATTGCCACAAGAAGAAAAGCCAAATCTGAGGGATGTAATATTTAAGGGCATAGCAAACCTAGAGGAGATGAGGATTATCCAAGATCTGTCAACCCAAAATTTCAATAATCGGATGGAACAACTCGTCACTACCTCAACCAATGGTCCTCAATACATGGCTTCCCAGAGTGAGACGGATAATTCAGAGTTGGAGGAATTGTTATCCAAGTTCGTAGCATTAAATGAGGAGAGGAGAATTAATCAAGAGCGGTCAATTCATAATCAAGAGATATCAATTCAAAATCTGCAGAACCAGATAGATCAAATGCTCAAAGCCTTGAACAACTGTCCTCAAAATAATTGGTGTTATGACGAGAATTCCGAGATTGATGAAGTGCCCGAACCAAATCTACAACTGGATGAGACACGAGATGTTGAAAAAGAGGAGACAAGTGGGGATGAACTAACTATGAGTACTAACGTGGATGAGCCAATGTTATTAATTTCTCAAGTGCCTTCTCCGCCAAAGTTCAAGGGTCCAGTTAGATTTGCAAAATTATGCCCACTTGGTAGTCATGTCGTCGGCGAAGCTCTTTATGACATAAGAGCAAGTGCAACAATGAAGTCGTGGTGGGAAGAGAAAGAGAAGATAGATGAAGAGCCCATTGTGTTTGACACACTTCTATGCCCAAATATGATCACAAACACAATGGAGATAGCACCTAGTCATTTGCCTGTCTTAATGGAGATTATACTGAGTCAGAGCATGCTAGGTGACTTTGATGCTATGGCCATCGCTTGTGGGAACCACCCAAAGGATTATTTGATACTGATGGATGGCGAATTCCTCAACTTTCGAAGAGAAATTAGATAGCGTTGACCAGACAAAGTCTGGCTGAAGGACTATAAATCAAGCGCTTATTGGGAGGCAACCCAAGTTTAATTTTTATTTATAGTTTTTATTAGGTTTTATATTATTAGTTAATAAATTTGCATTTATTAGGATTTAATAAACTTGCATCTATTATGTTTACAGGTTATTCAAGTCCAACTCAAGTGTGGTGCCCGATTTATTCCAATGTGTCTGGCCTATTCTTCAGACTTAGCAGACAAGGAAGAACATGCTATATTTTCAGGGAAGTCCTCTCTTTTAATTTTTCCTATTTCAGCTATTGAGGACAATGTCTAGTTTAAGTTTGGGGGGGGGGGGGGGGCATTTTAGTGTCGTATTGCATATAATTAGTTATTTACATTGTAGTTCATATAGTTACATTTAGTCTTTGCATTCAGTTTCTTGAAGAAAAAAATTGAAAAACAAAAAAATTAGTAGTTAGTTTAATATGTTTATATAGCATTTAGTACATCTTGCATAAGTCCAGCTGTTTGATATTTACAGTTTGCTTTGGCCAATGATGAGATTGGAATTGGGTAGACAAGTGTAGTACTGATTATTAGAGCGTTGATGTGATTTCTTGTTATGAATTGAGTCTTTTCTGTTTGAAACTGATATAATAAGGATAGCACAGTAACAACAACTTGTTGAATGATTGATTTTAAATTGATACATAATCGGACTCTAAAGGATAATGCTAGTTTGAATGAAAGAATGGCAAGAATAATTAGGGGACAAGAACCTAAGTTTGGGGGAATATTTGGGGTATATAAGCTTAAAAAAAAGATAAAAGAAAAAAAGATATTATGTTGAATAAATTGAGTCCTGTGATAGGTCGAGAAGAAGCGTGAAATGCACTCCCCAGAAATACAGGCGTGAGATGGAGCATAAAACGCACTCACTATCCATCATTCAAAAAAAATAATAATAAACAAAACGGGAAATTAGAGCAAAAAGCCCCCGTAGATGAAAAATAAAGCATAAGTATCCCATGTTGACCCTCGATATTAGTAATTATTCGATTTTAGTTGGATCTAGCTTATTTTTGGATTTCTTGAGTTTACACTGTATGAAGCCTTCGAAGAGACTTGTTATGTGTTAAATTTAATTTTATATCAGTTAACATTGTTTTGGAGCACACACACTATATTAGTGATAACAGTCTAAGATTTGATGATTGATTGAGAAGTTATTGATTGGTTTTGATATGATGTATTATCGTGTTTATTTGATTTCTCTAAGGTCGGTTGAATAGACTTGTTTCTGTCATTACTGCTGGATTCGTAGGCATGTAGATTAGTTGCATTGCATTATTGTTTTGTGTTTTTGCTTGAGGACAAGCAAATATTTAAGTTTGGGGGTATTTGATAAGTAGGTTTTATACCTACTTATCCGGTATCTGTTACTTGAATTAGTTGCTTAATCTCATATTTCTTAGTTACTTTTCATGTATTTTGTGTTCGTTTTGTAAATTATATGCTTGGGAGCTGAAATCGCAAAGAATTGGTATGAAATCGCAAAGAAAAGTCATCCAGACATCGTTTGGGCTTTCATGTTCATTTCATGTTCTTGGCTTGGAACTTGGATTACATTGTAGAGCTACTTCTTAGCTTTTCGGAACAACTTGAATCATTCTAATCGGAGTTCGGATGCAAGAGTTATGATCTTTGTACCAACGGACGTCAAACATCACTGTTTTGGATGACCATTTGCATAGCAGTCACTTCCAGCCCAATTTTCACCTTCATCTGTTCGTTATTTCTCAAATCTCAAAGAATGATAGTTGTATAGCTCGTCGATATCTTCGATTTGATAGGTGGCTGGCCTCGTAACTCTTCCCGGATCAAAAGTTATGGCCGTTTTCCCAAAGGACGTCAGAGCAGAAAATTCCAAAAAATCTTCTAGCGAAGGGGCGCCCATTTCTAGGCCATTTCCAACGCCGGGGCGCTAGGGGGCAGAATCCCTGCGCCGTGAGCAGCGCTGGGGCGCTGGGAACGGGTGGGGCGAATTTTGACACTTTTTTGACTCCAAATAGGATTGGGTTTGTTCCTAAGCTAAATATTGGACTTGTAACCTATAAATACATGATGTAAGGCGTAAAATAAAGGAGGATTGGAGGGGGAGACAACATTCCATTAGATTAGATTAGAATAAATTAGATCAAAACTCTAGTTCTTGTTAGATTTAGAGATTGAAGCAACTTGGAGACAATTAAAGATTCAAAGTAGGAGCAAGGAGGGAGCTTCAAATCTACAGACAATAGATTCTATATTCTCATCTTCTTCTATCTTAGTTTTTTATTATTTATTCAAGTGTGGATTCTTAGTTTTAATTCAATGAATTAATTCTTTGTTTGAGATTACAATGGATCTTATTGTGCAGTTTATTTTAATATGTTTCGCTATAAATTATTATGTTCTATTGTGAGGATTGTCTACTGTGATTTGGACTTAATTGTTTAATTGCCTAGCTAACAATTACTGTGATAATCTATATGAACTCGAGAGATGAAGTTTAGATTTAGATCTGATCATTGTAACGCTTGAGAAAATCGAATTTTTATGACAATTAAATTTTTGTTTAATTATGTGGATTAAATGAATTTAATTAATTTCTTTGTGAGTAAGCTATGTGAAGGTCGTTCTATGACCTAGAATGTGCTAACGTGGTTAGTATTCTGGCTACGTGTTAGAAATAGTTGTTTGGAATTTTCAAGACGATAATAATTGTTTTCCGAGAAATTTTTGTAAAAACACTATTCATCCGTTTCTGTTCGGGGAATTATTTTGAAATTCCGGGAAACGCGTAATGATAGAATATCGTGATGAGTTGGAATATCTGATAATATTTCATTTATGGAAAACTCAATTTTCACCTGCGGACTTAAAACCTAAGGGTTGAGTATATTGATTTCTGAGGAGGAAATAATATGCGTAGAAGGAATGGCGTTAGGGTTAATGCGAGTGTTATACATTTGGCGATACCATTTAGTATTTATGTATAATACGTTGAGTAAATACAAAGTACAATATGATTATTGTACGAGTAGTATACGGAGATAATACGTAAATGGTACGTATGTGATACGATTCGTATTATAGAATTAAGTTAAGACTTAATGACTAATTCATTTGAGTCGGATTATTAATTAATCCAATCATTTGGATGACCAAGGCCCAATGTTAATTTAGTTAAGCCCAATTCATTAAAACCGAACTGTAGGTTGAACCGGTGGGTCACCGAATGGGTAAAACCCATGGGGCAACCCATATGATGTCACAAAAAGGAGGTGGGCCGGCCACCTTGGTGTGGAAGCCAAGCATAAGGCTTGGTCACCAAGTGTTTTAGTTGGTGACCACACATGAATAGTAAGGAGGTGGTGTTTATTGTCCAAATTGCCCTCCATTCTAGTTTTCTATAAATAAGAAGCTAGGTTGTTTCATTTGAGAGTTTTCAAATTTGCCAACCTAGATTATTTGAGAGAGAAAGAAAGCTACACTTGCAAAACATACACTTGGAAGCTTTAACTTCTATTTTTCCAAAAGATTTCCTAAGAGTTCTTGAGGTAATACTTCTTGTTTTTCATCTCCATCTCTTTTAGATTTTCTTTCATTTTAGAGAATCATGAAGGAGTGGTATATGTCATGAGTGAGGTTTTGAAGATGACTTACCATATATTCAATCTCTATAAGTCATGATATTACAAAAATAATAAGGTTTAATATCGTTTTGAACCATGGAAATATTGATAGTTGAGATCGATTGTTGATAAACAATTGAGCTCCATCAATACGTTAGTATATGCATCTTGTTTGGTGAGGATATAGATATGAAATCCATGGAGTATTCCATGTGATTTGTCTTAGAGAACATTAGTAACGAAGTTATGGCGAATTTTACGGAAATAGACGTTAAACGTCAAAAACGTAAAAATTCCGGAATGGTAGTCGAAAGTTGTCGTGAGACTTGAAAATGTTAGTTTTCAATGTCAACACGTGAGATAGGGTAATTAAGAGTTGTGGGTTCGAGAATCGTCGAATTCTGACTTAGAACGAAGAAAACGAGCATTGAACGCTCATTAACGTTTACGAACGTATATAAAATTAACTCAATAGTGAATTATGAGTTAACGGATTCAAAAGTGTTGAATTCTTATATGAACACGTAAAGTATGTAATTCCTGACATATAGGAATTCGAATGGGTCAATTCGGATGTAAAACGAACAAATTAGGAAGCCGAGAGTTTCGTTAGAAAACCAAAATTGGTTTGGCCAACTGGCGCACAGACTCGGCGCCGCAATGCCAAAACCAGTACAAAGTGGTGGAGCCACAGTGCCAGACTTGGCCGAGTATCCTGCTAACTCGTGCCGCAGCGCCACTAATATACAAGGGATGCCGCGCCGCAGCGCCGACAGTAGAAAAAAGTTGACCAAGTTAGGTTTTAAACTTCAGTTGTTTAGAGACCTACCTGAGTTGAGTTTATATACTCAATAAATGTACTAAGACTAATCCTATATTACCTATACTAAGGTATAGAGTATGAAACTTAGCAATGTAATGCATGTTAACAAGATATATACAACGAACAAAGTTGGTACCTTATCAATGATGTTTGAGTCCGGTTAATAAACGTCAATAGAGTGATACATCCGGGACGAAGGGTAATAAGTCATGTTGACTTTAATAAAGATATTAAGTTAACACAGACATAGAAGAGAAAGAAGCTTGTAGGAATAATGTGAATAGTTGTTTGATAGCTAATTATAGTGTGCTATGTGAACATATCATGTAGATTCTGTAAAGGCTGTGGTCAGTCGAGTAAGTTATTTGAAGACGCTAAAAGGCAAGTTTTCTTAACGCTTGTCTAACTTCAATGTTAGCCAAGTTTTATGTGATTCGTTGAACTGAATTGCAAGACTTGTTTTAAAGAAAGGGTCGATGCCAGATTTTAACTCGGCTAGACTATTCGTAAGATATAGATTGATTATTATTCATATCATTATATATAGAAATATTAACGTTATCCTATGCCAAGTAATTGGTACGGACGTGAAGGTAAGGTTTGTCTATGAACAAACAAAAGTATTTTTCATCGATTATTCGATGGGCACGCAAGTTTGACAAAAATATTAAACGTAAATACGTTTAATGAATGTAGTGTTGATCGAGATAGAGTACTGTAGGCTGATCACCTAGAAGTGCTCGTTAGTTATACGGATGAACAACCTTAGTGCTGTGGACTCCTTTTAAAGTATGAAAACTGAAATTTACTATTCGTGGTCTATCGACCGGTTCAGAATTCCTAATCTATTCTATACTTTGGGAATTGATGTTATGAACCGTTAAAGTATTATTGATTCAGAATACTTCATAACTATTGTTCAGTTATGTTGGAATTGTTGTATAATTCATGAATGTGGTATTCCTGTTATCCTTGATTAAACTTGCTGAGCTGTCATGCTCACTTCTTGCTTGAATTATATAACTGCAGTTAAAGATGAACGTAATGTGAATGCCAAGAATGATAAGGGCAAAGCTAAGATGGATGCTTAGGCATTGTGTAATAGTTTAGTAAGTTTGTATGTATTATACATTATGAACAATGAACAATGTAACCGGTTTATGAACTGGGAAGGATTATACTTTGATTGTAATAAGAAGATAATAATTACTTTCAATTTGTTGTATTTCAATGGAATGATTGTATGAATGTTAGTACAGTGGAGCACCATCTGTCGGGTTGGAAGATACCCGAATTTGGGGGCGTCACAGATCATGATAGCATGTGTTTGTTATTTCTGCATTAATGGAATTCATGATTCGTGTTTAGGATAGAGATATGCCTTTACGCCATATGTAATCTTATAGAGAATTTGTGCTTTAAATTCTTTTTAATTGTAATTCATATAGAGATATAGTGGATTAGTTAATTAGGGTGTCTTGCTTAATTCTATCATTTATGGATTTAAGTGAGTATGAGTATTATGAATCGAGAGGTGGTTTTATCTACTTTAGTGTTCTTGATTAACAATTCAAGATAGAAAATAATTGATGAGAAGTGTGTTAACCTAAATGATGCAATAAGTGAAGTTGTGATCTTAAATCTCCGTAATCTTAATTTAACTAGTGGTAATTAGAATTAGTGTACTTATAAATTTAAATTCATTCGTTTAAATAAGATTGAGTTGGTTACGGGTTAGTACTTGGTGATTTTTATTAAACAATTCCTCGTGGAAATGATACTCTACTTTCACTTTATTACTTGTTGACCACGTATACTTACGTGTTGTGCGTAACTAGATTTTACCTAATAGTAGACTCTATGACTCTGAGTGTAGTCTATGATTCTTGACTTGGCTTCGGCAGATACTCGATCGGC
The DNA here is from genome assembly GCA_020205505.1 of Panax japonicus. Taxonomy (NCBI): domain Eukaryota; kingdom Viridiplantae; phylum Streptophyta; class Magnoliopsida; order Apiales; family Araliaceae; genus Panax; species Panax japonicus. The sequence goes on from CM035111.1 coordinate 15,048,791, forward strand.
TCTTAGACATGCTATCTCTATGATTCTGAACATGACTTCCTCAGCAGACTAACGACCCCAAAGAAGTTCTCCTCGACACACTATGATCCTTTCCTCGTCTCTCCTGGCAGTCTACGAACTCTGATATCTACTATCTTGCACACTACGATTCTGCCTTGATAGCTCTCGAGTTTTCCTTGACTCTCCTGGCAGACTACGATTTTTGGTGCAGTGCTCGATGATCAGACAAGCCTATCTATTACATCATAAGATCAACCTAACATGCTTGATTTTTCTATATTTATAGTCCTTGTACATCATTTCTTTTTAAGGACTTTAACAAAGCTGTTTAGCTTATGTAGGATCAACCTAACACATTTGATCAATTCATTCTAAGTCCTTATACATATGTTTCTATTATCTATCAAAGGAATTTACAACTTTTCTTAAAGCAAGCATACTTTCATATTCATTCTATATATATATATATATATATATATATATATATCATAATCAAATCATATATAAGTAGGAATATCATTCACATACTTATTCCTGACAATCTCCCCCTATTTGATTATAACAAAAACAATAAGTGCATATGCATGTTATGAATGAATCTTATATACAGTGAGCAGCTGTATTTCTAAAACAGATGATCATAAATATCATTTATAATGATGTGAAATTTAATACACTGACATTTTACATCCTGGATCCAGAACATACCTGACTAGTTAGAGATGTACCTCTTTGGTTCCATGTATGCTTCCAGGATGTCTGTTGATCAACTATTCATCTGTTTGATTCCTTTGCTCCTGCTCCCCCTAGGATGTGGAGCTATTCGTTTATTCTTCTTCTGATTCTGGATCCCCCTAAGCCTTAGGCTCATCATCCTTTGGCTCCTCCTTAGATGATGACTCAGTTCCCCTTGGTGTTTTCTTCTTCTTTTCTTTCTTTTTGCTCTCCTTACTCTTTCTAGAGCGCCTCTTATTCTTCCTCTTTCTATGCCTCTTTTCTCCCCCTTTTTGTCATAAATCATTTGGGAGAGCTGCTCCATTAGGTAGGAGGAGTTAGCAACTTCAAACTTGAGGTCTTGTTGTCCTAGCTCAAGTTGCAGTGCAGTGAGAAAGATTGATTCATGTTGTCAATCTTGTCAGAGAGAACTTGGAGTTGTTCTTCATTTGTCTTCTTCGCTTGTAGTGCATCTGCCTTCTGATCATTTATGGCCTTTAGATAGATGTGATCTCTTTCTCTGATTTTTAGAAACACATCAACCATCACTGCTTGGAGTTTTTCTTGAACTGAGTTATCTACTGTTGTTGTCAGCTTCTTTGACTCTTCAGTGAATAGAGATATTTTCTCAATCAGTTCATTAAAATTTTTCATTAGTTCTTCCTCCATAGGGATTTGCTCATCTGGTTGGGCAGCCTCTGGTTAGGCATCAGATTGGACTCTACGATTTTCATCCTTGGACAGATTTTTGAAAGCTTTGAGAATCTGAACAATCGTTGAGTACCAATTGCTATTTGAGAATGAGGGAGTGTCAGATAACAATGCTTGGGTTGATGGGGGCTTCTGGTATTGATCTTGAACACCATCAGTAGTAGAGTGAACAGACTCTACAATCATATCCTTGGTCATGATCCTTCTTCCTTGAGAGTCCACTCTACGATCATAGAGAATATAGTGATTTCCAGCATGGCGATAAACTTTGAAGTGGGGCTGGTCTTTGATCATTTTGGTAGCAAAATTTTCACCCTTGGGAAGTTTTGTGCCACCAGCTCCATGCTTGGAAAATGAGAGTAGCACCAGCTGAAGTAACTTCCATCTCTTTCAGTATGGGCCTTTAGCCATGACATCCATTGGAAGAACCATCTCATCAGCAAATCATCAAGATTATAGTGGATGGTCGTGCAGTCTAGCTCCATGTTGTTCCAGTTTTTAACTACATCAAATGTAGTCATCCTTACCACCTTGAGCTGTTCATCTCCATAGTTCACCCATCTTTCTGGTGGTGTTTCTGGTGGTTCATTCGAGACTTCTACCACTATTCTCTTGGTGATTTTTTCTAAAGAGAGGACATGATAGAATTCTAGTTTCTTTGATTCTTGATTTGCAGAATTAGAATTGTTTTCCATTTCTTCTCTTTCGGAGCCTGAACCTATTTGATCATTTCCAACAATGAATCCTTCTTACTGCATTTCATTTCCAGAACTTTCTTCAACAAGATTTTCTTCTGAGTCATCTTTTTCATCACTGGTCCTATCTTCAGCACTTTTTCCTGTGATACCGACTCATCATCACTTGCTTCAATGACAGCATTGGAGTGATCACTTCTATTTTTGGAGGCCAATTTGGCTTATAGTCTGTAGCTCTTCCTTTTCCTTGGAGGTTCAGCTATAGGAGAGTTAGACTTTTCTTCTTCTTCAGACTTTGAAGCCTCTAATCATCAGATGAAATTCCTTGAGGTTCAGCACTGATAGGGACATACCCTTCTTCTTTGGACTCATCACCTCTTGAGCCGTCATGGGGGCTTTCAGGATTGGAAGGGGCATGTTCTTCTTCTTTAGAAACAACATCATTTGACCCATCATCTGGACTTGTTGGAGCACTTGCAGTTGGGGATGGAGTTGGGTCAGCTTGTATTCTTTCTTTATCGTTAGAGAGAATACTCTGAGGGTTAGCCACAGGGCTTGAGCATTCTTCCTCCTCAGCAGATGCTGCATTTTCTTGCATTACTCCATCTTCACTTCATTGCTAGATTTTGTCTGAGGGGACTCAGCCTTGAGACTGTCAGTTTCCTTCTCTTCTTCTGACTCTACGTCCTCTACTTTGTTAGATGGACTTTCTTTGGAAGCTGGGGCTTGCCTGTTTTCCACCTTAGCTTTCTTTCTTAATGGCTCTTGAAGAAACCTGTTGCTTCTTCGCTTTGTGGTTTCAGCAGTCAGGACTTTTTCTTCATCATCCTTCTCTTTGGTGGAGAGACTTCTTGGTGGGGCCTTGGTTTTCTTCACACCTTTGGATTTCTTTCTGGCTGGTGTGGTTGTTGCTGGTACAGAGTCATCAGACTCAGAGCTTTCTATCTCTTTTGCCTTCTTCTTCTTTGAATAAGTCTTGCTGCTACTCCCAGTTGTTATCAACCTCCTGTTTTCCTTTGGGTTCTTCTTCCAGTTCACAAACAGTTGTGGAGACATTACTTTGTGAACATTTAGAGGCTCTCCATCATCATCCTTGATTTTCTTTCATAGCTTCTTCTTCATCACAATACTCAGCAGTCTTCCATGAAAAACCTTAGTCAGGGGTTTATCTTTAGATTTCTTCATCTTAGCCTTTTCCAGCCATTTGGAAATTTGATCTAGCAAGATAACCCCAAAGTTGATTCGTCTTTTCTGAACTATTGCAGACATAATCTTTAGTTGTTGATCAAGCACCGTGTCGTGTACAGTGTCCTTGCATAGTATGCATTTTCATACTATTTCAACAAGAAACTTGAATTCCTCAAGGAACTCCTTTTTCTTCATATCCTTTAGACTGGAGTTTCTTTGGTACCCCATAATCTCCTTGGCTTGCTCAGTGTTGATCTCATCAAGGTTTCTCAGTCCTAGGTCAAGGAAACCTAAGCATTGATTTATATCAGATGATTTCAGCTTAAGAGACTGACCTTTAACCTTGGTTGAAAGGATTCCGGCATTTATGGATGCATTTGAGTAGAGCTCTTTGAAAAGTTCAGTATATACTCGAGTGCTAGCCTCAAGACATTCTAAGAATCCAGCTTTCTTCACAAGTTCAAGAATGTCTCTGAACTTCTTTTCGAATTTTTCAAACGTCTTGGTTCCGAGCTGAATGCAGTGATTACTCGCCAGTTTTCCATTTGAGTAGTTCGAGGAATATGGGTATTTGATTCAGAGGGGTTTTTGAGAGATGGCTAATTGTGATTGGGCAAGACTCTGGAAGGTTAATTGTGACAACCCGAGAATTTTGAATATTTTTAAAATTTTTATTAATTGATTTAAGGTTCAAAATTAGAACCTAGATAGAAAATTAGTGTATGCGTTTGATATTTTTAAGATAGAATTTTGAGGATTTCAAAATTCTGTGAAGGATTTAGGTGAATTATTCAAGATTAAGGAAATACGTGATTATGTTCTGTGTAAATGTTATTATACTTGTACAATATGTGGTTAAGGGTCAAGGGTTGACCAGATAAACGATATCTGTAACAAACCCTAAGTATATATTAAGAACGTCAACGTTCGGTCAGAAAACCCTAGTGATTAACAAGAAACCCTAGAAACCGCTTCTGGAAACCCTAATTTCAGTTTCGGGAATCCGAAACCCTAATTCGGTGCATGAAACCCTAAATCGGGAACTTAATGGCATAAGTGTAAATAATTATAGGATTATTAGGGTTAATCTTAACAAATTGGTTACAAAACCCTAATTCCAAATTTGAAACCCTAATTTCGGATTTGAAACCCAAATTTGTAAATAGGGAAAAACATAAGTGTTAATTAAATAGTTTTAATGTTAATTAGGATATATTAATTCTAGTTTTCTAGTTAAGTAATTAGAAAACCATAATCTAATTACAAAATCTAATTTCTAATTTAGGAAAATTATTTTTCTATTAGAAATCCTAATTTTAGGGTTATAAACCCTAATGACCATTTTGACCCTAATTGCTAAATTAGCGATTTTAATTAAGAAATACTAATCCTAATTAGTAAGATTTAAAGTATGATTAAGAAATTTTAATATAATTAGTAAATCCTAATTATAATTTAGAAATGTTAATTTTTTATTTTTTCGAAAACTTAATTTGGAAATTTTAGAAATTAAACTTGTAAACCCTAAGGGTTTCAAATCTTAAACCCTAAATTTTTCCAAACCCTAAACTCTAACCAAATCCTAAACCCTAAGGGTTTGGCCATTTACTAAAATGCCATTAAAATTAGAATGGAAAAGACTATTTTGTCCTTGTGCATTATTGGATGTTGCCTGTAAATCTTACCATATATTGGCAAGTCAACAACCATATATCAGCCACTTGCTAAAAATCTCAGCAATCTAAGCCCCTTACATCATATAGATACATTGTATCAAAATATAAATAATTCAAGAAAGAGAAAAGGCCACTTTATTTTCTCATTTCTCCCAAGACTCTCTCTCTAGAAATTCGGGAATTTAGAGTGAGATAGAGAGATAAGATAAACCATTATCAAATATTAGCTTTCCAAGATCATTATCCAAAAGTCAGATTCAAGATTTTAGCCTTAAAGGAGGTATAAACTCTAATCCTAGAAATCCTTTGATTTTATGTTTGATGTTGTTGTTTGTTGTTTAGATATGTGTGAGAGGGTGTCACTTGATGATCTGGGTTACCAAAACCTAGATCCATATCATTTTGATACCCGAATTTAAAGATTTCTCAAATCTAGAAAAAACTGAAAAATGTTGTCTGACAGTCACATGTCTGGGCTTCTAGATCTCCGTGTGTTAATATTTTGTTGTGTTTTAAGTTTTAGGCTTGTAGTATGTTGTAAGGGCTGTGATCCGGAACTTGAATCAAGCCCAAATCACGTGTAGATTAAAAGTTATAGTCAGTCAAAGGTCGTTGACCGAGCACAAAACTTAGATTCTGGGCAACCCAGAATATTTTCAATGGTCTGACAAGTTAGTTTACGTCCCGGATCTTGCTCAATATTCATGTTTTGGCCAAGGTATTATTCTTTTGTTGTAGCCTGACATGCAAATTGTATGCTAAAGGCTTTAGACCACCCAGATCGTGAACCTAATAGTAGATATCCATGGTCAAACCACCGTTGACCATCAGCCGGATGAACTTTCTGGAAAACCCAAAAAGTTCAAGAACAGCTTCTGACCACTAGTTTGACCAGCCTTGATCTATCATGTTTGATGTTTTTATAATGATCTATTGTTATATAAATGTAGTCTGACATCTCTACCAAAATATTCAATCATTGTATTACACAGAACAAACCCAGAACGAAAGTTATAAGGAACCAAAATTGGTACCTCGACTGTTCTTCAATTATGGAAAACCCAAAAATTGAAGAACATGTCTGACATCAAGTTGGGTAGCTTAGATCTTGCAATTTTGTGATATTATGGCTATGGTACTTATTCATTATTGTAGTGTTACACGCATACTATAATCATAACTGATTATCCAGCCCAAAAATCGACCAGAACCCGGATCGATTAACGGTCAAACTTAGTACCTTTGATACTGACATGAGTTTCTGGGCAGGCATCAAGAACACCAAGAACACCTATAGCGACGGTTCTGTCGCTATAAGACCCTTTAGCAACGGTTTTATTATTATTTATTTTCTGATTTTCTGGAAATTATTTAAAAATTGATAAAAATGGTTTTTAATTATTAAAAATACATAATAAAATCCAAAAAATTATTTTAAAGTCTGAAAAATAGTTTTTAATTATTTTGAGTATATTTCATAAATATTTAATATTTTGAGAATATAAATGGTATTTAATTTATTTAATTATAATATTAAATAAATGATTTAAAAATGATTTTAATACATGAAAATTAATATTATGGTAAATGAAAATATTTTAAGTTATTTTCAGTGACTTTTAATATTTTGTGATGAAATTCATTAATTAATCAATATTAATGTTAATTAGTTTATTTAATAAATATATTAATTAAATTAAGGAAAATAGAATTAATGGTTTATAAATCATATAAAAATGATTTAAGTATTATAAAAATATTTTAAGTTATGAAATATAACTTTTGATATTTTATCATGAAAATATTAATATTTTAATAGCAATTATCGGATAATGGATTTAACTGTTTAAAAATCATATAAATATGATTTAAAGGTATTAAAAATACTTTATAATATTATAAATATATTATAATATTATGTGATGTATTTCATTAATATTTGATAAATAAATAAATATTAATGATAAAATAATGATGAAGGTATTTAATTCATTTAAATACAATTTTAATGATTGAAAATATAAGATAAATAGTAATAATTATTTAAAAATTATTACAAGCTTACGAAAAATATTTCGAGTGTTATTAAAATTATCTGAGATAATTGTTAAGTGTTTTGGTAGAGTTTAATTGAACTTAGACTTGATAAAAATCTGACTAGACCGTCGGGACGTCAGAATTGAGTCAGGTTCAACTCAGATTGTAAAAGTTTGACTTGATACCGAGTCCTATATGTGTTATAGACCGATAGGGTTATGTGTTATATGTTTAGGTTATTCTATGTATGTCTATATATATAATAATATTATATTATGATGATATTATTCTAATATTGGAGATCTATATTACTAATATTAGGTCTTCGGATAAAGCGATATAAATTGAGTTACGGTAATCAACTGTTCAGGCAAGTTTGTTTTACTTAACTCTATTAAGAGTGTTTTATTCGGATAAGCTTATGGTTAATCATTGTTGATTTCTATGAATTGTACTTTGTACATGTATAAGTCAGGTATGAAAGGCTGATCACCTTCATTAGCAGTTGGTTTAGATATATTTGTTCATGTATAATACTTGTTTAGTCATAAATTTGTTCCTGCTAGTTCACAATTATATTGTTGAATTACAGCCAGCCAATTATTCAAATCATTTTAATCATGATATATCGTTATATTGTTGAATTTAAACTTGCTGGGCAACTTTTATGCTCACCCTTGCTATATCATGATAAAACATTGCAGATTAAGACGAACGCGTCGGATACAAGGAAACGCTAAAGACAATTACATCTTAAAGTTAATATGCGCGATTAGTTTTGTAATAGTGTAGTTTGATAATAATGTTATATGTTAGAAAAGTTATGATTTGTGTATAAGTTAAGGTTACTCGACCTTGGGGATTATGTGTAAGTTTAATGTATAAATAATTTATATTTATATCTTCCACAAATATAGTAATAGTTGTATAGAATGATCGAACTGGATCCGAGGTAAATTAGGACCTAGATTCGGGGCCGTCACATTAATTGATTTTGGCTTTTGAGAGAATTCTAGGGTTTGAAAATGGGAGGGAGAGAGGTTCGATAGCTTCTGATAACTATTTGCTAATTTGAATTTTCCTTTATGGGCAGTTCCTTCTAAGTTTGCATAATCAGTGATGTGTCAACCAACCATTGGTTGCACGATGCCAAGTAATGAGCTGTAACTCCCCCATTACCTCTTCAGTTTAATGTCTCTTTTCAAAACGAATAGGTGACAATGACGTGGATTGACCGTTGACTATTTTGATTCGTAGAGTAACATGATAAGGCAGCTATGGACTCTACGTTTTCCTTTGTAGACTTAACGATCATCTTTTGATAGATGTTGCAGTGGGTGGTTTTGACATTAATCCTCATCTTGATGCAACATAGCTTGATCACTGATATATTCGAGCTTATCTCCTTAAAATCTGAATGATTGAACAATTTTCCCGTTTTCCAAGCTCCTCGTGAACTGGAGTATCCTCTGGTAGGCCTGTGATCTTCGAGTCATCTTCTACGATCTCTGAGGTTGCACTACGATCGTGGAGTTCTCTTCAACCTCGACTCTACGATCGTTGACAGACTTGGTCCTTGAGATGAACTTTACTAAGCATTCCTTCTGGGTCAAGGTAGCTCAGGAAGGGCCAACTGTTGGGTAAAATCTAATTACGCACAACACGCAAGTATACGTGGTCAACAAGTAATAAAGTGATAAGTTGAGTATCGTTCCCACAGAGAATTATTTAATAAAAATCACCAAGTACTAACCCGTAACCAACTCAATCTTATTTAAACAAATGAATTTAATGTTATAAATTAAAATATTTAACTAAACTAATTCTAATTACCACTAATTAAAAATCAGATTATGGAGAATTAAGATCACAACTTCACTTATTGCTTCATTTAGGTTAACACACTTCTCATCAATTATTCTCTATCCCAAATTGTTAATCAAGAACACGAAAGTAGTATTAACCACCTCTCGATGCACTAATACCGTATTAACGACAATCCACAATTAAGATAGAAATTTGTTAAACACCTTAATCAACTAACCCACTATATCTCTATATGAATTACAATTGAAGAAAGTTGAAGACTAAGTTCTCTATAAGATTACATGCGGCGTCAAGCATATCTCTACCTTAACACTCATCAAGTTTAAGCTACTAAGAAAATCCTGAACACATGCTATCATGATTAGATCTAAATCTATACTTCATCTCTCGAGTTCATATAGATTATCACGGTAATTGATGGCCAATCAATTAAACAATTAATTCCAAATCATAATAGACAATCCTCACAATAGAAAATACTAATTGATAACGAAGCATATTAAAATAAACTACACAATAAGATCCATTGTAATCTTAAACAAAGAATTAGTTCATGATTATTGAATTTAAACTAAGAATCCACAATTGAATAATCATTAAAAGATAAAGATAGAAGAAGATGAGAAGAAATAATCTATTGTCAGTAGACTTGACGCTCCCTCCTTGCTCCTACTTTAAATCTTCAATGGTCTCCAAGTTGCTTCAATCTCCAAATCTAATTAGAACTAATGTTTTGTTCTAATCTAAAGGAGTGTTTTATCTAGTCTAATCTATGTAATCTCCCCTTATTTTATGCCTTACATCATGTATTTATAGGTTACAAGTCTAATTTTTAACTTAGGAACAAACCCAATCTAATTTGGAGTCAAAAAAGTGTCAAAATTCGCCCAAAACACGTCCAGGCCCGCACCAAGCCTTTCCCCAGCTCAAACTCTGCTTCCTAGCGCCTAGGCACTTGATTTAGCCTTGGCTGGACCGCCTAGGCGCTTGGTAGCAGAGTAGTTACTGACTTTGAGCGCCTAGGCGCTTGATTTAGCCTTGGCTGGAGCGCCTAGGCGCTTGCTCCTTTTTCCAACATTTTCTGCTCCGACGTCCTTTGGGAAAATGGCCATAACTTCTTCGTCCGAACTCCGATTTAGATGATTCAAGATGTTCTGGAAAGAGGAAAAGTATATCTACAACTTTCATTCTTGAAGTTTCACGAAATAATATCCTGAGCTATAGTCAAATTGGCTCTGAAGTGACTGCTGTGTAAATGGCAAGCCGAAAACGCGAATCTAGCCACCCCAAACATCGATCCAAGTAACTTTTGTCCCAATTCCTACAAAACAATGTAAAACACGCATGAATATACACAAACACATAAAAACATCCTAAAAGACTTGAGAACAACAATAAATTAAGCTCGAATGTATCCAATTCATGTTTATAAAACTCACTCATCAAATACCCCCAAACTTAAACCTTTGCTTGTCCTCAAGCAAAAACACAAAAATGTTATGCAATGCAATGTAATGAAACTAATCTATATGCCTACGAATCCAACAGTAATAACAGAAACAAGTCTATTTAACCGGCCTTAGAGAAATCAAGTAAACATGATAATACATCATATTTAAACAAATCAGTAATTTCTCAATCAATCATCAAATCTTAGACTGTTATCACTGATATAGTGCGTGTGTGCTCCACAACAATGTTAACTGATATAAAGTCAAATTTAAGACATAATAGATATCTTCGAAGGCATCATACAGTACAAATTCACAAAATTCACGAACAAGCTAGATCCAACTAAAGTCAAACATCCCCCAAGTTCAAGAGTCCAATCCGGGATACTTATGCTTTACTTTTCATCACGGGGGCTTTTTGCTCTTTTTTCGTTTTATTTATTTATTTATTTATTTATTATTTTTTTTTCATTTTTTTAACCATGACTGTGCAATGTCTCATTCCATTAGGCTAACAGTGCTACCCCTTAGTGAGCTTTCGACCAACGACTCCCAGACCATATAAGACCTTAGGGCGCTAGGTTTTAAGATACCCCTTCGGGCGTACTTGCTCAAGTAACAAAGGCCCCGAAACAAAACTAGCCACGGTAATTATTATTTTTTTAAGCTTATATATCCCAAATTTCCCCCCCAAACTTAAGTTTTTATCAAAATTTAGCCCATCTCCGCCTATTCATGTCTTTCATTCCTTCACATTAGTATTATCCTTAAGAAATCCATTATGTATCAATTTAAACTTAATCAGTCAACATATCTGTTATTAACGTGCTAACCTTAATTATACCAGTTTCAAACAGGAAAAGATTCAATTCATAACAAGAAATCACATCAAAGCCTGAATATTCAATACTATACTTATCTACTTAACTCAAGTCTCATCATTGGCCAAAATAGACTTTTACTATCTAACAGTTGGAATCATACAAATATAAACTAACTGCAACAAACATAGTAAACTAACTACTATTTTTGCGATTTTTAAATTTTTTTTTTTAAACAAAAAAACTGAATGCAAAAACTAAATGTAAATAACCCGAAAACATAACGAACTACAATGTAAATAACTAATTACATGCAATACGACACTAAAATGCCCCCAAACTTAAACTAGACATTGTCCTCAATGACTGAAATAGAAAAAATTAAAGCAGAGGACTTCCCTGAAAATATAGCAATCGTCCTCCTTGCCCGCTAAGTTTGGAGAATAGGCTAAACACATGGAACAAATTGGGCACCACACTTGAATTTGACTTGAATAACCTGTAAAACCATGATAGAAGCAATTTTATTAAATCCTAAATAAATGCACATTCAAAACTACTAATATAAAACTTAATAAAAACTAAAAATAAAAATTAAACTTGGGTTGCCTCCCAATAAGCGCTTGTTTTATAGTCTTTCAGCCTGACTTTTTCTGGTCAATGCTATCCAATTCCTCTTCGAAAGTTGAGGAACCCTCCATCCATCGGAAATAATATAGCTTTTGGTAAGTTCCCATTTGTGATAGCCATTACATCAAAGTCACCTAGCATGCTCTGGTTTGGTATGAACTCAACCAAGAACGTCCCACAGCTAGGTGTTTTCTTCATTGTATATGTGATCACTTTGGGGCATGGAAGCTTGTCACACACAATGTGCTCTTCGTCTATCTTCTCTTTCTCGTCCCACCATGGATTCAAAATTGTACTCACTCTTATGTCAATAAGATCTTCGCCGACGACATGACTACCAAGCGGGCACAGTTTTGCAAATCTAACCAGATCGTTGAACTTTGGTGGAGACCCATTTAGATCTTTGTGGACCTCTATTTCATTATCCCCAATTGTCTCCACATTTCCTATACCTTGTGGCTCATCCAGTTGCAGATTTGGTTCGGGTTCTCCGTCAATTTCGTCATCCATGTCATAAAGCCAAGTGTTTGGAGGAAGGTTGCTTACGGCTTCAGTCATTTGCTCTATCTGATCCACAAGATTTTGAATTGACCTCGCTTGATTACTCATTCTCTCCTCATTTGATGCTATGAACTTGGACACCAATTCCTCCAACCTTGAATTTTCTGTTTCAGTCTCGGAAGCCATGAATTGAGGACCATTGGTTGAGGTAATGAGGAGTTGTTCCATTCGATTATTAAAATTTTGGGTTGATAACTCCTGACTCATTATCATCTCTTCTTTTTCTGCTATAATCCTTAACATGAATTCCTTGAAATCTGAATTGTCTTCTTGTTGCATTGGAGATGGATTTGAGAAATTTGATGGATATGTTGGATTTGGAGCAGAGTATTGGTCCTGATAGTTGTAGCTCCATGAAGAATCCGGGTGATACCCCCAAACTTGATGGTAATTATCATATGCATACTGGTTGAGGTATATACCACCTTGTTTTCCCCGCCCAAAACTAACGGTGCATTGATGACTCGGATGGTTGCCAGCACAATAGTCACACATGATTGCCATCCTTTGACTCTGTTGGGCTGCGATAACGTCCAACTCCCTCGAAAGTTCTTTAATTTGCGCTGACATTGCGGAAAGTGTCGCGAGTCTGTCAATCTCCTTTTCTTTTGGTTGAGTCATGTTCGTGTATGGCCATTGATACGCAAAGTCATCCATGGTACCTGAAAAGAGAGAAATATAGGAAGAGAATTAAAAATAAAAATAAAAATATTTAAATTAAGACTAATTTGATTGAAGCTAATATTGGTAAAACTGTATTAAACTAATTCCCCGGCAGCGGCGCCAAAAACTTGTTGGGTAAAATCTAATTACGCACAACACGCAAGTATACGTGGTCAACAAGTAATAAAGTGATAAGTTGAGTATCGTTCCCACAGAGAATTATTTAATAAAAATCACCAAGTACTAACCCGTAACCAACTCAATCTTATTTAAACAAATGAATTTAATGTTATAAATTAAAATATTTAACTAAACTAATTCTAATTACCACTAATTAAAAATCAGATTATGGAGAATTAAGATCACAACTTCACTTATTGCTTCATTTAGGTTAACACACTTCTCATCAATTATTCTCTATCCCAAATTGTTAATCAAGAACACGAAAGTAGTATTAACCACCTCTCGATGCACTAATATCGTATTAACGTCAATCCACAATTAAGATAGAAATTCGTTAAACACCTTAATCAACTAACCCACTATATCTCTATGTGAATTATAATTGAAGAAAGTTGAAGACTAAGTTCTCTATAAGATTACATGCGGCGTCAAGCATATCTCTACCTTAACACTCATCAAGTTTAAGCTACTAAGAAAATCCTGAACACATGCTATCATGATTAGATCTAAATCTATACTTCATCTCTCGAGTTCATATAGATTATCACGGTAATTGATGGCCAATCAATTAAACAATTAATTCCAAATCATAATAGACAATCCTCACAATAGAAAATACTAATTGATAACGAAGCATATTAAAATAAACTACACAATAAGATCCATTGTAATCTTAAACAAAGAATTAGTTCATGATTATTGAATTTAAACTAAGAATCCACAATTGAATAATCATTAAAAGATAAAGATAGAAGAAGATGAGAAGAAATAATCTATTGTCAGTAGACTTGACGCTCCCTCCTTGCTCCTACTTTAAATCTTCAATGGTCTCCAAGTTGCTTCAATCTCCAAATCTAATTAGAACTAATGTTTTGTTCTAATCTAAAGGAGTGTTTTATCTAGTCTAATCTATGTAATCTCCCCTTATTTTATGCCTTACATCATGTATTTATAGATTACAAGTCTAATTTTTAACTTAGGAACAAACCCAATCCAATTTGGAGTCAAAAAGGTGTCAAAATTCGCCCAAAACACGTCCAGGCCCGCACCAAGCCTTTCCCTAGCTCAAACTCTGCTTCCTAGCGCCTAGGCGCTTGATTTAGCCTTGGCTGGACCGGCTAGGCGCTTGGTAGCAGAGTAGTTACTGACTTTGAGCGCCTAGGCGCTTGATTTAGCCTTGGCTGGAGCGCCTAGGCGCTTGCTCCTTTTTCCAACATTTTCTGCTCCGACGTCCTTTAGGAAAATGGCCATAACTTCTTCGTCCAAACTCCGATTTAGATGATTCAAGATGTTCTGGAAAGAGGAAAAGTAGATCTACAACTTTATTCTTGAAGTTTCGCGAAATAATATCTGGAGCGATAGTCAAATTGGCTCTGAAGTGACTGCTAGTGTAAATGGCAAGCCGAAAACGCGAATCTAGCCACTCCAAACATCGATCCAAGTAACTTTTGTCCCAATTCCTACAAAACAATGTAAAACACGCATGAATAGAAACAAACACATAAAAACATCCTAAAAGACTTGAGAACAACAATAAATTAAGCTCGAATGTATCCAATTCATGTGTATAAAACTCACTCATCACCAACCTCTTAGAGTGAACTAAGGGTCAGGTTTGTCCTTGAGGCTCTTTCCAGATGAAATACTTTAGAGGTGATTTGCACTGATATCTCATTTGACTTTTTCTGATGGGGAGATCCTCTACCAAATTTAGACCATTACATTTGTAGTAATCGTGGTGTCCACCTGCTTCTACACTGCGATTAGATGTTTGATCGTAGGCACTCCACGATTTTGAGTTGTGTGGGTGAAAGGTTATCAGTAGTACGTTTTAAGACATTTCTACTGACTATGGATCTTCATTTGGTTCATCAGTCCCAAAGTTTTGGGTCTATGTAGATGGTGCATTGCTTCATAGTATATCTCAGTATTGTTATTCCTTAACAGATCACTGTTCCCCATGGTTGATGTTGTCTTCTCAGACAGATGTGATTCCCTTTTCTTTATGTATATTAGAAGGCAACCTTGCATATCTCCTTTTGACTGGAATCACCATTATCAATTAGATTTCCTTATATCATAGACATGAATATCTTCAGAACTGATCACTCTACGATTCTTAGACATCACTACGAATGTAGTCTTCTTTGATCATTTTGTGTTGTGAAGTTTTGCTTTCGTAATGAGTTCTTCTTGACTAATGCTCGACGATCCTCTGTTGTGAGCTTCCTTTAGGATTCCTCTCATATAGCATGCCTTGCCTATTTTGAGCATATAAGGCCCTTTTCATCTTTGGTTGAACGACCTGCTTCCATATACAGATTAACAACTATGTGAGCTTCATTCAGGTAAGCTCAGTGGGTCTTCAAGAACAGGCTTGGACATATAAGAATTTTATCAGATTCATTTCTGAACAGTCCTTAGCCTTCTGGTGGTTGAGTCTTATTGACTGAAGTCTTCTGCTTCAGTATTCCTTAAGTGTGGACGGCTAGACCAGGTACCTGCAGGTTAGATCCATTTCTATTTTTAGTACCCACAATTAAATGGGTCCAGCCAGGTTAGTTTCAAAAACCCTATTCCTCATATATTAGAATTAACATCATATTGATCGCCAACAATCAAATTTATGTATGTAGCTAATTTGGATATTACATTTTGAGATACATGATGATGAGTGTGTGTAAGATTTGTCATTTTAATAAAACACTCTTTTTTTTGATGGTTTCATCATTTGCATGGTTATGTTCATGGGATTTAAATGTTCAGAGTGAGAATCAACTCTACGATTTATTTGTATCTGGTTGATTCATGGAGGTGATCAGTTTCTACAAATCACCAAGATACTCTTGTAGAGCTGATCATACTCTGTGAGTTATCAAACACTTAGAACATAGGTTTGTACATACATACATACTAACTCATCAGCAAAGATTACTTCTCATAAAATTAATTTAACTTGTGATTATCTTATGACCCATTTTAGATTTCCTTCAAGATGTCATCTTCAACCTAAAATTGGATGGAGAGAGTTTATAAGCATTTGAGTTTCCAACCTCAGTGTACTTTCTTTCTTCACCTTTTTAGGTATATTATAATTTCTTGACATGATACTGTTATAGTGCATAAGGTGGTGTAATCATGATGTATACAATTATATTAGTGAGGAATCGTACCTTTTTACTGTCAGCTTCTTAACAGTCATTTATCTTAGACATACTGAGGTTCTGCATAGATGAGCATAGTTTTTCATTTGCTCCTGACAGCTTGTTTCTCTAGTTGACCTTCAATCAATCAGTCATGGTCTTGAAGATGCAAGCTAAGAGAATCTCAACGTTTTTAATTCTTTGTCATCCTTCAGTTTGCTAAGTTTGCACCCAGCTGCTGGTTGGCCAAACACATGTTTGAGAAGATCTTTTTTCTTCTTTGGATAAGCGTTTCTTAGCATATGTGGCCTTTTCTTCTTTCAGGGTGGTAGATGCTTGACTCTTTATCGTTGATGTCTCTTTAGCTTTCTCATCTGGTCTTCAGACTACAAGATTGACTGCATGAAAGGATTGGTCTTTTTGATGTAATAATCGTGAACATGGACCAATCTGAGCAGCTTCAGGTGTATATACACATATAACCTGTTCATAGTATTTCCAACGTGTGAGCTCATCTGCTTATAACAGGTGACTTACTACTGAACTAAGTATAGAACAATGTTTGTGCCTAGAATCAGACTCAAAGCGATTAGCTTTTGAATGTAGCATTAGAACCTGCTCTGATACCAATTGTTAGTTCCCAGTAGGCGCACTATAGATCTATAAGGGGGGGGGGTTGAATAGATTCTTTTTAATTTCAAATTCTTTTCTGGTTTATTTTGTATTGCTAATGAATTAGCATATGAAAAACACAATAATCTTTTCAAGCACAACGGAAAAAGTAAAAGATCCCCTTCATTGATATATTCATAATCAGACATACATTATTCGTAGAGTTAATTCAGTAGTAAGCAGTTAAAACATATATAACAGTTATAGCAGTTAATGTACTTAATGTAAATGGCATAAAGTAAAAGACACAAGGGGTTTTAAGTGGTTCAGAGACTCAAGATCCTAATCCACTCTTCTACTTTTAACTAGCTGGATTTCCACTAAGGAAGGGCAGCATCCTGAATCACTAAGATTCCTTCAAGGCCAGCAGCCTTGGGACTCCAGTTCACTAAGAACTCTTCAAGGCCAGTAGCTTTGGAACGTCTCTAGTTCCCTAGGAACTCTTCAAACCCAGCAGGCTTGGAACATCATTTAATCCCTCTGGACAAGGACCCCTTAGGCCTTAGCTTCTTGTTGTTGAGTTGTTTGTTTGTTGGAGTTGGCGCTGAGCTGTTAAGATGTCTTTATGCTTTTAATATCTTATGTACTTAGCAGCTTGGCATGATCATCCTTGAAGTGCAGTTGAGTTTTGCATGATGCTCAGCTTCTTCAACTACTCAACCTCTTCTGATGATCCCTTGATGTGCTGCCTTGAAGATAATTCCTTTTGATACTTGATGACTGCACATGATGGGTTTTTAAGATGGCTATAGGCTCTTCTGCTAGGTACTTCGAAACTTTCTCATGCTTTCCACCATGATGGCGTTTGTGATCTTTTTTCTTGATACTTGATGCCTTCTCACGGTGGACTGGCTAAGATGATTGTAGGCTCTTCTCTCTAGGTACTTAGAGTCTTCCCATGATGGACATCAAGATGACATTGATGTTCTTCTTTCTCTCGGCAGTTCAGAACACTATTCTTGTAGTAGAACTCTCACTTCTACATTGTAGAACTCTTACTTCTACTTCTTTCTTTTTATTTTCTTGGTGGATCATAGAGTGAGCCTTCAGACCTTCTTCAGTCACTCACTGTTTACGTTTGTTAGATCAGTCCACCAGTTCTCCAAACTCAGCAACTCCAACAACCTTTGATCTTTGAAGCTCTAGCAGATTTATACTCCTTCCCAATTTTCTCGTTGGAAAGTAGCCGTTGAAAGCTCTTTGAAATGCTTCACAGATCTCGAGTTACTTGGTGCAGACTGCAGATGTGACATGACTACTTTTTCTAACTTTCTGACACTGCAGTCTACTGTTTCATCTACCCTGTCAGATATATTACTTTTATGTCTCGGGCAGGTCGAAGACTTTATTTCACCCTTCTGATTTCTTCATCAGAGTTTGTCTTTTTTCATTGATGCTCTCAATAATCTCTTGTACAAATATCAACCTTAAGATTAAACCGTTGCCAATGCTTCAATCTTTAGCTGTTCGAACTCTACAATTCTGATGCATGTCTTTTTGGACCTGATCGTAGTGTCTTGTTAACTGGTAGAGACAACACTACGATCTTGAAGAGTGTTGATTGGATCTTCAATGTAGAACACCTCTTCCTTCTCTCATGCAGTGCTTCAACACTTCTGTTTGCCTCAACAGCTCTCAGATACTGATGGCTTGACTTCTTTGTTCTGGCCTCTTCTAAATAGGAAGACACTTCAAATTTGTGGCGTGTCCAGCTCGCTTTCTCCTTGTGATCTCCCGTTCACTTATCATCAATGTACTGACCCAATGCTTAATCACTTTAGGCTTGTTCTTCAGAAGTTGTCCAGTATCTACTGTATGCACTCCATCATTTATTTCTTTATTTGGCAAACACTATGATCCTGTTTTCTTCCAAGATCGCCGTCTTCTGTCAATTTGACAGCTACTGCACTTGCTAACTTTCCTTAGTCAGTTAATGAAGTCTTCTTCTGATCTCCTTGTGGAAGACTTCATCATGAATGGCTTACAACTCAATCTGGATGCTGATTGGGTTGGTGCTTAGATCTCCTGTTAGCTTGCATGCCATTCGTTGAGTGCTCTCTGATTTCCTTCAGATGGGATGTATCTTTGCAGTGCCAACCAGAGGCTTCATTCCTTTGGATATTCTGGGAGTGCTCATTTGTTGAGAATCGTATTTGCTCTACGATTCTGCCTTGGCATTGTGAGCACATCTATTGAAGTCTTAGTTCTACACTCTACGATTCAGCTTTGGCTGTGCAGACACTACGACTCTGAGATCAGATCTTGACACTCTATGATTTCTGTCATTGTGCTTGTTGTCTTCATCTGATCTTGTTCGACTACGATCTCTGCCTCTGATATGATCAGTAGACTCTACGACTCTGACTGTAGTCTACGATTCTTGACTTGGCTTCGGCAGATACTCTGTCGGCTCGTAGGCAGGCTGTCTCTACGATTCTGAACATGACTTCCTCAACAGACTACGACCCCGAAGAAGTTCTCCTTGACACACTACGATCCTTTCCTCGTCTCTCCTGGAAGTCTACGAACTCCGAGATCTACTATCTTGCAGACTACGATTCTACCTTGATAGCTCTCGAGTTTTCCTTGACTCTCCTGGCAGACTACAATTTCTGGTGTAGTGCTCGACGATCAGACAAGCCTATCTATTATATCATAAGATCAACCTAACATGCTTGATCTTTCTATATTTATAGTCCTTGTAGATCATTTCTTTTCAAGGACTTTAACAAAGCTGTTTTGCTTATATAGGATCAACCTAACACATTTGATCAATTCATTCTAATTCCTTGTACATATGTTTCTATTATCTATCAAAGGACTTTACAACTTTTCTTAATGCAAGCATACTTGCATATTCATTCATATATATATATATATATATATATATATATATATATATCATAATCAAATCATATATAAGTAAGAATATCATTCACATGCTTATCCCTGACAACAAGGTCAGATAACTTGGTTTCAAATAATTGCTTTATAGTTTACAAGTACCTTTTTGAACTTCATTCTTGAAAGTTATAATCACTTGTTAAATATTCAACTCTCTAGTCTAGCATGTTTCCTAACACATTGAATAGTACACTGGTCATATAATATAAGTTAAAGTGACCATACAAGCATGCTTTGAACATCAAATCACAAATAGTTTACACAACTGACTGCACTATGGCGCAGCTGCCCCTGGCTAGGCTTAGGGACGGCGCAGCTGCGCTGTCCTCTAGTCTGGCCAGAGTTGAGCTTCTGCTCTCCTGGTTTCAGTCCAACTCTAACATACCTATACACTTACACTTGATATATATACATGCTAAAGGTTTTCACATAAGCATATGACCATTCTTGATTTAACTTTTACAAGTTTTAGTTTACGATCTACATAGTATTAAAGCATAAAAAGGTCATGTAGTCACCATGCTTTATAACTTGGCCATATGTCCTCATAGAGATCACATAATCTATTAATACACATGCTCATAGTGTTCATATCATTTATTCATCACTAACATTATTATCGCTTTAACAACATACTTAAACTCATGCTTGGTCTACTACCATTATATCAAACACATAAGAACCATGTTTAGAGACATAATGATCATAACCATGTCATCTTAAATCTTCAGAATCTCTTATCTCATACATAATTCACTTGGTTTGAAAAACATATTCAAGTTTGCTTTTGAAATCATTTTAAACTTGAACAATGCAATTTAACACATACAAGACAACTTTAAAGCTCTTATTATATGTAGTCAAGTCATGTTGTCATTCCCACAAGATCAAAACATACATCATGAAATTTTCATGCATATTTACTTTGATATATCAAACGTTTCTAGAAAATTTCTCTAACACAAGGTCTAACAAGTTTAGTCATGAGAGAAGGAACTATAAATATTATATCATGCTCATTTATGTTTGAAATCTGTCATGTATATAAACTACTATGTTCAGAACTTGTAGAACATGTAGTCCATCAAAGTTTATTTTCAAAACTTTAAGCTTTATTAAAAATCTCCTACTAAAATCATGTTGCACACTTTATACTATATAAGAAAGCTTTATATCTCATGCTATACTTCTTTTCAGGTATATATGTAAGTCATAATACCAAATTAGTAACGCATAACATAACAAAAACCAGAAACTGTATCTGGGGTCCGGCGTAGCCACGCCCTCCCTAGTTCAGACCCAGTAACT
Source organism: Panax japonicus (assembly GCA_020205505.1). NCBI lineage: Eukaryota > Viridiplantae > Streptophyta > Magnoliopsida > Apiales > Araliaceae > Panax > Panax japonicus. Next base: position 15,069,975 of record CM035111.1, read on the forward strand.
TGCTCTGTTTTGCAGAGCATCAACCAACTTCGATTCTTTTTGGTTTAATTATGTTCAAATCCATCATTAAGGGTTCCATAATTGTACACATACTTCATAAACACATGATAACATGCTAATTCACATTGATTAACAAAGAATTTCAAGTAATTCTAAGAATTTGGCAAAACCCAACTAAGAACAAAAGTTAGAATTTTTATACCTCTTGAAGCTTAATGTGTTTAGTTTCTTCCTTCTGTGATTGCTAGACTCTTCTTTGATCCACAAACTCTCAGACTCAATTTCTCAAAGTTTCACAGACAAAACAAAGCAACGTAAACACTGAGAATGGAATTGCTATTTATAGAGGAATGGTGGACTGGCTAATGAGTTTGTACTAAGGTTGTAATCCATAGTGTAGAAATTAAACACACTGGTTAACTAAGAGTTTTTTAACAACCCAACACCAGCCATCTTTCTAGCCAATGATCAATGCTTAGAAGTTACGTAATTAGGCTATAGGTTACTGTTCATGTACTTGTTTGTTCAACTGATGGATTTTATTTCTCAGCAACGTGCTTAAATTTTGCTTAATTAGTTACTTTAACTCCCAAAATGTTATTTTAATGTACAATTGTTACCATATTAGGAAAATTGGGGATTATTTATGTACTCCCATCATATAATCTATGTACATTAGGTACATGTAATAAAATAACGTAGTTTAATATTATTGTCTGGATATCTCCCATAATTATTTTTACTACTCATCTAACCACATTATTCAATATGAAATGTTTATTTTACATATGAAATTCCTTTCCCAATTTCTAGAATACACAAATATTTAATTATTTCTGTATTAAAGTTACATATGATTTCATTGTACTACTTCGGTACTTCATGTCATTAAAATATATTCTTATCATATGATTTTATTTATGTCACACATTACAATAAGGTTCCATTTTATTTCTACAGTAATAACCAACATATCCTAGACTGGTCACTGGTGCAGCTACGCTAGTTTGTACTGCTGGGAGGGTGCAACTGCGCCGGTCCCTGGCAGTGCCAAAATGGTTTAACTGTAAGCCAGTTCCAATTTCTATCACCACACTAGTTTTACATGTCATGAATTAACTTCCATATTGGTGATATTACTAGTTAAAGAGTTTATTCATTCCTTATATTGAATCATAAAATTACACATAATTAATCTTCCTTTTAATAACTATTTCTCTTATAATTCACTTAGTTAATTTCCTCATTCCTCATTATGCTACACAAGGCATTTTACAATTCTGAATCCTCATGTACATTTAATTTCCACTAATTGAATTACTCATCTCAATACACATCAATATTTATATTCAAATAAATATTCATTCTCTTATTATATTAAACAATTATTTATTCATGAAATTCTTGGTTTTTACATTCACCCCCCCTTATAAAAAAATTCTGTCCTCGAAATTGGTACAAGGTTACACAAATAAATGGGGATAATCCCTTCACATCTTATCTTCTAATTCCCACGTGGCCTCCTCGGCATCGTGGTTTCGCCAAAGCACTTTCACTAAAGATATACTTTTATTCCTTAATGTTTGTTCTTTCTTATCTAATATCTGGACAAGAATTTCTTCATATGCCAGATTGTTCTCTACTTGAATGGGCTCATAAGAAATCACGTGTTTGTAGTCAGGCTTGTACGGACGCAACACGAAAATGTGAAACACATTGTGGATGTGTTCCAACTCAGGTGGTAATGTAATTTTGTACGCCACTTCGCCCACTCGTTTCAGTATCTCGAATGGTCCTATGAACCTTGGACTTAATTTTCCCTTCTTACCGAATCGTATTTTTCCTTTTCGGGGAGATACTTTTAAGAAAATGTGAATTCCGACTTCAAAATTATGGTCCTGTCAATGCAAGTCTGCGTATTTCTTTTGGTGATCTTGTGCAGCTACTAATCTAGATCTTATCAATGTCACCACATCTGCGGTTTTTTGAACTAAATTCGGTCCTAGTATCTTTCGCTCTCCAACTTCATCCTAACACAACGATGTTCTACACTTCCTCCCGTAAAGAGCTTTATATGGTGGCATACTTATACACGCATGGTAACTATTGTTATAAGTGAATTCCACTAAGGGTAGGTGATCGTCCCAACTTTCTTTGAAGTCCATCACGTAAGTTCTAAGCATGTCCTCTAACATTTGTATCGTTTGCTCACTTTGACCGTCTGTCTATGGATGATAAGCGGTACTTAACCTCAATTGTGTTCCCATCATTTCTTGTAAGCTTTTACAAAATTTTGACATGAAGTGCGGATCTCGATCAGAGACATTTGATACCGGCACTCCATGTCACAAAATAATTTATTTCACATACAGATTAGTTAGTTGATTCAAACTATATCTGATCTTGATCGGTAGAAAAAGAGCCATCTTCGTTAGTCGATCTAAGATAACCAAAATGGCATCAAAACCTTTCTGCATGACTGGAAGTTTTACCATGAAATCCATCGTAATATGCTCTCATTTCCACTTCGGTATTTGCAAAGGTTGAAGTAGACCACTCAGCCTCTGGTGTTCTGCTTTGACCCGTTGACACGTAAGACATCTGCTAACGCACTCCGTGATTTCCCATTTTAGATTAGGCCACTAAAAATATTGCCTCAAATCCCGGTACATCTTCGTGCCTCCTAGGTGAACGGAATACGTCGTATTGTGTGCCTCATATAAAATTTCTTTTCTCAACTCGTTTATCGCTGGTACCCATACTTTCCCTTCGAATATTAAAATATTGTCTTTATCTATTTTGAATCTCTCCTCCTCATGTTCCGTGATCCTTTTTCTAATTTTCTCGCACTCCTCATCCTTTTCTTGTGATTTCTTTATTCTGTCCAATAGGGTTGGATGAGTTTCTACTGCAAACAACCTTTCTCCAGACCTCTCTGGTCCCTTTACTTCTATTTCCAACATCTCCCTTTTCCTTTTTAACTCCTCCTGAGTTGTCAATTGAAATAACTTCTCCATTTCTTTCCTACTCAGCACGTCGGCCACTACATTTGCTTTCCTCAGGTGATAAAGAATATTGCAATCATAATCCTTAATAAATTCTAACCACCCCCTCTAACGCATATTTAACTCCTTCCGTGTGAAGATATATTTCAGACTCTTGTTGTGACGCCCCCAAAATAGGTATACATCAAATTCAAGAATTTTCAACGAAATAAGATCGATAGGTAATGTGATGGTACCAACTTGAATCAAGCAAGATTTATAAACAATAGATGTAATGAATGTTTCTCCTAACGGAGTCTCTACAAATAAGTCAAGGTCTAATTTCTCCGGGGTCAAGTTTAAACGTTTAGCACAAGCAGGAGAGATAAAAGAACGGGTAGAACTGGTATCTAATAATGTATAAACTTCGCAAGAGTTTATGATTAGCTTACCCGTGATCACCTCGTTTAGGTTCCTCGCATTTTGGGCAGTCACAACAAACGCATTTGTAACAAATGACCGGTGCTCGTTCTCCTCCCCTAAAAAATAGTTGATGTTTGTGCTGACGTCTTCATGTTATCATTGTTATACCTTCTCTTCTTGAAATCTCCTCCCGATTCACTTCTTCTATTTTCACGGCCACGATTACCACTAGAGTGGTTACCGCTTTTGTCCGAATATTTTCCTCCATGCTAGTTTTTCATTGCTACGATGACTGCCGCCACCGGTATGACACTGGTTGTGGTCCTTTGGTTGAACATACTCATTATCTCGCTTTAATAATTGAGTCCTGTTTACAACATCTGAATATAAAGAAAATTTATGAGAGAAAAGATATTGCTGAATCTCGAGTTTTAGACCTCTCAGAAACATCCTCGTCATTCGTTCCTCCTTCTCGACCAAATGAGTTGCAAACCTGGATAACTCTGCAAACTTTGCCTCGTACTGGGACACCGTCATGTTGTTTTGTTCTAATATGATAAACTCCACCTCCTTCATATGACGAATACTTTCAGGAAAGTATTTGTCATTAAACAGTTTCTGAAACGTTTTCCAAGACAGGTTGGGTACGGCAGGCTGGGTACGTTTTCTAAAACTTTGCCTCATATTTTGTGCACGAGTCTCTCTCGTCTGATTTTGCATGAACTGTAAAAAGATTCTAAATATCCCATCATTTATCATTTATTCGATAGTGTTATTTACAGGAGGAATATTGCCTTCTTGTTGCACGTTCCCCTGGGTGGTGATTAAAGGTGTCTCCACGGTCTGATTCACTTCATTTTTAATATTTGCAGCTGTCATTCTAAAATACTGCCACAAAACAAGGAGTAATTATCATGTCACATATTATCCCTATACTCTGACCGACCAAATAAATACCAAATAAACTTAGTCTAGTCATACTAGCGAAGGAATTCTCCGTCTTTCCCCTCCTAGTTCTTGTTTCACATCTCAGCCTGGGATCATATCCCTAAACTTTGATACCAACTGTGAGGCCCCCAAAATAGGTATACATCATCTATTCTGAGTCGCCAAATACATGGTACAGAAATAAATATAACTTCAGTAATACAATTGTCGTGCAAAATACGATAACACATATACTGTGAGTTTGAATACAAATATTGTCTACTAAACAGTATACAAACTCAAAAGGAGTCCTCATTACAATTATTGATACACTATTTTACAAAATAGTGAGGACTACTAAAACAACTATCTTGAATCATCACTCCATACCCCGGCTAGTTCCTGTGAAATTCTCTCATCCTTAGAAGAACAATGGAACAAAAAGGAAAATGGTGAGCTCAACTAGCCCAGTAAATAATATTATGACTAAGATAATATACAAAAAATTATCATTAGTCTTCAACAGGGAAAAATCTGATAAAATATAATAGACAACAAGTTTTAGATCAACAACTGCAATGGAAACAACAATCTATTAGAAGAGTCAAGTAGAGAAAGAATTATACTTTCTTCTAAGATTTAAAAGTCCATCATCAATATTTTATCCCTGTAACATCAATCAATATACATCTTGAATCAAATATTCATCTTTGCACTACAGGCCAAAGATATTCATTTGTATCACCAGTTGGTCATGTTCATCTAAACACCTGTTCATCTTTGCACTACGGGCCGAAGATATTCAACAGTTAATCATTCATCTTTGCACTACAGGCCAAAGATATTCCGTTATATCATCATTTAGGACTGAGGATGATTTAAAATATCTTAAAGAAAACGAATCCAGTGAGATAAAAGAACAAATATTAGGGATTCATATTACAGTTTATCCAAGTTCAATAATACTCCATAATAACCAATTTTAAAGCAGAATTCAAAAATAAAGATCAAAACATGGATACAATCAAAGATAGTAACCATAATAGACATCTTGGAGAAAAAAGAGAAAATTTAACTTTTTTCGGTGAATAGTGTCGTATTCATGAATAGTGCTGTATACGTGAATAGTACCATATACGTGAATAGTAACCCCGCCACAAAAAGGTAGAAATTCCACAATAAAATCCATACCAATATTTTGGTATAATGATATTGAAAGAATAACATCATTTAGGAAGAAAATAACATCCCTTACCTCAAAATAACAGTACTTCTGATCGGAATATCGGTATAAGGCCGAAGGAAACTTGCACTGATGAATAGCAACTCACAAAGTATCTAAAAACTCATAAAATACGCTCGAGAATATAGATGAGAGAAAGAGAGAAAATTTGTTTCTGGTGTGATTTTCAATTCTAACTAAGCACCCTATTTATAGAAAAAATGCTTAGAACGCCATAACAGACTAACCTGCTACCTGATGGCTTTACCTGCTACTATTCAAGCCCACCACTTTTGAAAATAAATTCCAGCACATTTCAATACTCACCAACCAAAATTGGGGCCCACCATATTTTTAATAAAAATATTTTATTTTCCGAAACTTCAACAATTCATAATAAATAGCCCTTTTATCAGAAAAATTCAAATCTCATGTGCTTTTCATAGGAAATTTAATTCTCTACAACTTTGTAAGTTTAAGTTTTTTCAAATTCCAAACGAAAAGTGACCGAAATCCACATACAGACTATTTTCAAAACCTCCATTCCGACAAAATACTGATAAAACACCTCAGCATTAATTCCTTCATTTTAACCACATAAAATAAATATATCCATCATTTATATCTACATAAAATAAATATTTTTTTATCATATATATCAATAACTAATTATTCACAAATAATATTACAGAATCACAATTATGACAACCAGGTCATTCCCAGGAAAGAGGGGCTTTCCGATAAGGATTTCTCCTTATTGGCGCGTAATTAGGTGACCAAACCCCTTTCCTAGAAAGAACTTCCTTAGACATTGCCAATAATGCTATCTAATAATATTATTCAAATAATATGAATAATTGATATGATAATGGAGATACTGTGCAGTGATAATGATTGAAACAACAATAATATAAAATATCAACGCCGCAATTATTGAACCAATAAAAGAAAATATTGAACAGTAATTACTGTAATAATTATTGAAAAGTGACTTCTTACGTAAGAATTAATAATTTCAAAAATACTGTGCAATACCGTGTGCTACTGTGCAACCACGCGTATTACTGTATTTTAACCATCGGGTATTCCAATAGTGTTAAAGGTAACCATTACGCCGTTATTTATAAAAACTCAAACTTGTCAGTTTTTTTCATCCGACAGTTATCCATTATGGGACCCACAAATGGCTGCGCCGTCGTACGAATATTCCACGACAAAAAGAATATTCCACGACCAAATGAATATTCCCCGACAAAATGAATACTTTATAACCACTTGCTTATTTTTTAAAATTTATACATTTCACCCATAACCAAAGTATTATATCAAATTAACACTTTATTATTCAAAATAATAAATAGAGGAAATTTGATTTTATTCATTTAAAAGTTGGGGTCTTATAACCTTCACTTTTTATGAAATTTCGTCCTCGAATTGACGTACGTACCAAGTGTTTCGAAAAGTTGAGGATACCTCCCTTTCATTTCTGATTCTAACTCCCAGGTCATTTCTTCAATAGCATGATTTCTCCATAAAACCTTAATTTGTGGTACAACCTTGGTGCGTAGGACATGCTCTTTCCTATCCAAGATCTTAGCAGGTACCTCCTCGTACGTTAAATCTCCGGCTATCTCATCCGGTTTTAACTCAATAATGTGGTTCGGGTCTTTCAAATATTTACGAAGCATAAATATGTGAAAAATATTATGAACACGAGAGATGCTTGGAGGTAATGCGAGTCTATAGGCCACATTTCCTATCCAGTCAAGAATTTCAAATGGACCGACAAATAGTGGATTGAGCTTTCCTCTCTTCCCAAATCTTGTAACTCCCTTCCATGGAGCAATACGTAACAATACATGATCCCCAATATTAAATTCTACGTCCTTTCGATGAAGATCCGCATAACTCTTTTGTCGATCTTGTGCCGTTTGTATACATTGTCGAATCTTTTGTATCTTTTCTATAGTTATGCTTACCAATTATTGTCCCAATAGTGTTGCTTCTCCCACATCATCCTAGCATACTGGAGAGCGACACTTTCGTCCATATAATGCTTCAAATGGAGCCATGCCTATACTTGCCTGATAACTGTTGTTGTAGGAGAATTCCACCAATGGTAGGTAGTTATCCCAACTCCCTTTGAAATCTAGGACACAGAGTCTTAATAGATCTTCAAGAGTTTGAATAGTCCTCTCTGATTGACCGTCCGTTTGAGGATGGTATGCCGAACTGAATCCTAAATCTGTGCCCATAGCTTTCTGCAAGCTAACCCAAAATCATAAAGTGAATCTTGGGTCATGATCACTAACTATGGATACTGGCATGCCATGCAATCTCACAATCTCATTTATGTACATACTAGCAAGACGTTCAAGGGAATAAGACTCCCGTATTGTTAAGAAATGGGCAGACTTGGTTAATCTATTAACAATAACCCAAATCGCATCTATGCCTTGAGAAACCTTGGGAAGACCCGTAACAAAATCCATAGTAATGTGTTTCCACTTCCATTTTAGAATCTCAAGTGGTTGCAATGGACTCTTTGGCACTTGATGCTCTACCTTTACACATTGACAAGTTAAACACCTTGAGATAAACTCCACGATCTCTCTCTTCATATTGTTCCACCAAAATGTAGGTCGATGATCATGATACATTTTGGTACTCCCAGGATGGATTGCAAATGGTGTGTTGTGTGCCTCCATCATGATTCTAATGCTTCAAGTCAAAATTGTTAGGAACACAAAGTCTGGAGTTGACTCGAAGTATTCCTTCTTCATCAATTCTTGCTTCTGAAATAGCACCTTCTTTCACCTTCTTTCACTTTCTTCTTCATACGCATCAGCTCCATATCCGTAGCTTAAGCAGCTTTAACTTTATCGATTAAAGTTGGTGCTACTCGTATATTTGATAGCATCACATGGGTACTTGGAGCCTTTACCTCTATCTCCATCCTTTGTAAGTCATACAAAATGGACCTTTGTGTTAACAACATTGCACTCGTACCCGCATATGATCTTCTACTCAATGCGTCAGCTACCACGTTTGCTTTTCCAGGATGATATTGGATGGTGTGATTATAATCTTTCAACAGCTCGAGCCAACGTCGTTGCCGTATGTTGAGTTCTTATTGGGTAAAGAAATATTTGAGGCTTTTATGATCTGTATAGATCTCCACTTTCTCCCAATACAGGTAGTGTCTCCAGATATTTAATGCAAAAATATTTCCTGCCAACTCCTAAATCATGAGTAGGATAATTCCTCTCATATTCTTTGAGTTATCGCGAGGCATAGGATATGACTTTCCCATGTTGCATGAGAACACATCCTAACCCTTTGCCTGAAGCATCGCCGTAGATAACAAATCCATCCGAACCAGATGGTATTGTCAGAACAGGTGCCAAAATGAGTCTCCTATTGAGCTCTTGAAAACTCTTCTCACAATCCTCGCTCCAACCGATTTTTATATCTTTATGAGTCAGCTGAGTTAATAGAGTAGTGATTCTAGAAAATCCTTCCATGAATCTCTGATAATAACCAGCTAAGCCCTGAAAACTACGTACTTCGGTCACCGACTTCGGTTTTTCCCAACTTTGTATTGCTTTAATCTTCGCCGGGTCGATAGATACTCCATGTTTTGACACCACGTGCCCAAGGAATGCTGCTTCCTCAAGCCAGAACTCGCAATTCTTCAGCTTGGCATATAGCTTGTTATCACGAAGCCTTTGCAGTACCAGCTTCAAATGGCGCTCATAATTTTCACGGCTTTTGGAATAGATGACAACAACGAACTGAGCCAAATATTCTTTGAACACACGGTTCATCATATCCATGAAAGCTGCAGGAGCATTAGTCAATCCAAAAGACATGACTAAGAATTCATAATGCCCGTACCGAATTCTGAAGGCAGTCTTTGGAATATGCTCAGTTTTAATCTTCAGCTGATGATATCCAGAACGAAGATCGTTCTTTGAAAAGAATTGTGCTCCTTGCAACTGGTCGAACAAGTCATTAATGCGAGGTAGCAGATACCTATTCTTGATAGTGACATGGTTTAATTCTCGGTAATCAATACAAAGTTGCATACTATCGTCTTTCTTCTTTACGAATATCACAGGAGTACCCCAAAAAGATGTACTAGGACGAATGAAATCGATGTTTAACAACTCCTGTAGTTGGACCTTTAGCTCCTGAAGTTCAATAGGAGCCATTCAATATGGGGTTTTAGAAATGGGCTTTGTACCAGGTTCAATATCAATAAAGAATTCAACTTCACGTTCTAGGGGGCAGACCGAGAAGTTCTTTAGGAAATACGTCAAGAAATTCACTAACAACAGAAATATTATTCAAATCTGACGTGTTTTTGTTCAAGTCCGTTACATGGGATAAGAAAGCTTGACATCCGTTTTTCAATAAATGAATAGCTTTATGGCTTGATATGACAATGATTGACTTTAATGGTTTGATTTTTTAAATTTGCATAATAGGTTGGTTAGGAATATGAAAACTAACAACCTTACGAAAATAATCAATTTTAGCTTGATGCGTGGTTAACCAATCAATCCCTAAAATCACATCAAATGCAAGAATTTTCAACGAAATAAGATCGGCAGGTAATGTGATGGTACCAACTTGAATCAAACAAGATTTATAAACAGTAGATGTAATGAAAGTTTCTCCTAACGGAGTCTCTATAGATAAGTCAAGGTCTAATTTCTCCGGAGTCAAGTTTAAACGTTGAGCACAAGCCGGAGAGATAAAAAATGGGTAAAACCGGTATCTAATAAGGTATAAACTTCGCAAGAGTTTATGATTAGCTTACCCGTGATCACCTCGTTTGAGTTTCTCATATTTTGGGCAATCACGACAAACGCCCTTCCAGGAACCACCGGACTTTGACTTATCTGGGATAGCCTTTGGAGTCACCATCCCTGTTGAACTTGGTTTCGCAACTAGACAATCTCTAGCTATATGACCTTCCTTTCCACAGTTATAACACACCTTGGATTGTTGTGGGTAGTTTGGGCTGATGTGTCCCTCTTTCTCGCATTTGTAACAAACGACCGGTGCTCGTTCTCCTCCCCTAAAAATAGTTGATGTTTGTGCTGGCGTCTTCATGTTATCATTGTTGTACATTCTTTTCTTAAAATCTCCTCCCGATTCGCTTCTTCTATTTTCACGGCCACGATTACCACCAAAGTGGTTACCACTTTTGTCCGAATTTTTTCCTCCCAGCTGGTTTTCATTCCTACGATGACTGCCGCCACCGGTATGACCCTGGCTGTGGTCCCTTGGTTGAACATACTCATTATCTCGCTCTAATAATTAAGCCATGTTTACAACATATGAATATAAAAAAAAATTATGAGAGATAAGATATTGCCGAATCTCGAGTTTTAGACCTCTCAGAAACATCTTCGTCATTCATTCCTCATTCTCAACCAAATGAGGTGCAAACCTGGATAACTCTACAAACTTTGCCTCGTACTGGGACACCGTCATGTTGTTTTGTTCCAATATGATAAACTCTACCTCCTTCATATGACGAATACTTTCAGGAAAGTACTTGTCATTAAACAGTTTCTGAAAAGTTTTCCAAGACATGTTGAATGCGGCAGGTTGGGTACGCTTCACAGATTCCCACTAGTAATCTGCCTCACCGCGGAACATAAAGGTGGCAAATGGAACCTTCTGTTCCTCCGTACATCACAAGACATCAAATATTTTGGTAATTTGATTGACCGACGTTTCTACCCTAATCGGATCCAGCTTTCCCGCAAATTCTGGTGGTCCCAAATCCTTGAACTGCTTGGTTGTGACAAGCTGTGCATTGCTATCATTTATACTCGTATTTTGTGCATGAGTCTCCCTCGTCTGATTTTGCATGAACTGCAAAAAGATTCTAAACATCTCATCATTTATCATTTGTTCGGTAGTGTTGTTTATAGGAGGAATATTACCTTCTTGTTGCACATTCCCCTGGGTGGTGATTAAAGGTGTCTCCACGGTCTGATTCACTTCATTGTTAATATTTGCAGCTGTCATTCTCAAATACTGCCACAAAACAAGGAGTAATTATCATGTCACATATTATCCCTATACTCTGACCGACCAAATAAATACCAAATAAACTTAGTCTAGTCATACTAACGAAGGAATTCTCCGTCTTTCCCCTCCTAGTTCTTGTTTCACATCTCAGCCAGGGATCATATCCCTAAGCTTTGATACCAACTGTGAGGCCCCCAAAATAGGTATACATCATCTATTCTGAGTCGCCAAATACATGGTACAGAAATAAATACAACTTCAGTAATACAATTTTCGTGCAAAATACGATAACACATATACTGTGAGTTTGAATACAAATATTGTCTACTAGACAGTATACAAACTCAAAAGGAGTCCTCATTACAATTATTGATACACTATTTTACAAAATAGTGAGGACTACTAAAACAACTATCTTGAATCATCACTCCATACCCCGACTAGTTCCTGTGAAATTCTCTCATCCTGAGAAGAACAATGGAACAAAAAGGAAAATGGTGAGCTCAACTAGCCCAGTAAATAATATTATGACTAAGATAATATACAAAAAATTATCATTAGTCTTCAACAGGGAAAAATCTGATAAAATATAATAGACAACAAGTTTTAGATCAACAACTGCAATGGAAACAACAATCTATTATAAGAGTCAAGTAGAGAAAGAATTCTACTATCTTCTAAGATTTAAAAGTCCATCATCAATATTTTATCCCTGTACGGAATACGTCGTATTGTGTGCCTCATATAAAATTTCTTTTCTCAACTCGTTTATCGCTGGCACCCATACTTTCCTTCGAATATTAAAATATTGTCTTTATCTATTTTGAATCTCTCCTCCTCATGTTCCGTGATCCTTTTTCTAATTTTCTCGCACTCCTCATCCTTTTCTTGTGATTTCTTTATTCTGTCCAATAGGGTTGGATGAGTTTCTACTGCAAACAACCTTTCTCCAGACCTCTCTGGTCCCTTTACTTCTATCTCCAACATCTCCCTTTTCCTTTTTAACTCCTCCTGAGTTGTCAATTGAAATAACTTCTCCATTTCTTTCCTACTCAGCACGTCGGCCACTACATTTGCTTTCCTCAGGTGATAAAGAATATTTCAATCATAATCCTTAATAAATTCTAACCACCCCCTCTAACGCATATTTAACTCCTTCCGTGTGAAGATATATTTCAGACTCTTGTTGTGACGCCCCCAAAATAGGTATACATCAAATTCAAGAATTTTCAACGAAATAAGATCGATAAGTAATGTGATGGTACCAACTTGAATCAAGCAAGATTTATAAACAATAGATGTAATGAATGTTTCTCCTAACGGAGTCTCTATAAATAAGTCAAGGTCTAATTTCTCCGGAGTCAAGTTTAAACGTTTAGCACAAGCAGAAGAGATAAAAGAACGGGTAGAACTGGTATCTAATAATGTATAAACTTCGCAAGAGTTTATGATTAGCTTACCCGTGATCACCTCGTTTAGGTTCCTCGCATTTTGGGCAGTCACAACAAACGCCCTTCCAGGAACCACCGACTTTGACTTGTCTAGGATAGCCTTTGGAGTCACCATCCCCGAGGAACTTGGTTTCGCAACAAGACAATCTCTAACTATATGACCTTCCTTTCCATAGTTATAACAAACCTTGGATTGTTGTGGACAGTTTGGGCTGATGTGTCCCTCTTTCCCGCATTTGTAACAAATGACCGGTGCTCGTTCTCCTCCCCTAAAAATAGTTGATGTTTGTGCTGACGTCTTCATGTTATCATTGTTATACCTTCTCTTCTTGAAATCTCCTCCCGATTCACTTCTTCTATTTTCACAGGCCACGATTACCACTAGAGTGGTTACCGCTTTTGTCCGAATATTTTCCTCCATGCTAGTTTTCATTGCTACGATGACTGCCGCCACCGGTATGACCCTGGTTGTGGTCCTTTGGTTGAACATACTCATTATCTCGCTTTAATAATTGAGTCCTGTTTACAACATCTGAATATAAAGAAAATTTATGAGAGAAAAGATATTGCTGAATCTCGAGTTTTAGACCTCTCAGAAACATCCTCGTCATTCGTTCCTCCTTCTCGACCAAATGAGTTGCAAACCTGGATAACTCTGCAAACTTTACCTCGTACTGGGACACCGTCATGTTGTTTTGTTCTAATATGATAAACTCCACCTCCTTCATATGACGAATACTTTCAGGAAAGTACTTGTCATTAAACAGTTTCTGAAACGTTTTCCAAGACAGGTTGGGTGCGGCAGGCTGGGTACGTTTTCTGAAACTTTGCCTCATATTTTGTGCACGAGTCTCCCTCGTCTGATTTTGCATGAACTGTAAAAAGATTCTAAATATCCCATCATTTATCATTTATTCGGTAGTGTTATTTACAGGAGGAATATTGCCTTCTTGTTGCACGTTCCTCTGGGTGGTGATTAAAGGTGTCTCCACGGTCTGATTCACTTCATTGTTAATATTTGCAGCTGTCATTCTAAAATACTGCCACAAAACAAGGAGTAATTATCATGTCACATATTATCCCTATACTCTGACCGACCAAATAAATACCAAATAAACTTAGTCTAGTCATACTAGCGAAGGAATTCTCCGTCTTTCCCCTCCTAGTTCTTGTTTCACATCTCAGCCTGGGATCATATCCCTAAACTTTGATACCAACTGTGAGGCCCCCAAAATAGGTATACATCATCTATTCTGAGTCGCCAAATACATGGTACAGAAATAAATATAACTTCAGTAATACAATTGTCGTGCAAAATACGATAACACATATACTGTGAGTTTGAATACAAATATTGTCTACTAGACAGTATACAAACTCAAAAGGAGTCCTCATTACAATTATTGATACACTATTTTACAAAATAGTGAGGACTACTAAAACAACTATCTTGAATCATCACTCCATACCCCGGCTAGTTCCTGTGAAATTCTCTCATCCTTAGAAGAACAATGGAACAAAAAGGAAAATGGTGAGCTCAACTAGCCCAGTAAAGAATATTATGACTAAGATAATATACAAAAAATTATCATTAGTCTTCAACAGGGAAAAATCTGATAAAATATAATAGACAACAAGTTTTAGATCAACAACTGCAATGGAAACAACAATCTATTAGAAGAGTCAAGTAGAGAAAGAATTCTACTTTCTTCTAAGATTTAAAAGTCCATCATCAATATTTTATCCCTGTAACATCAATCAATATACATCTTGAATCAAATATTCATCTTTGCACTACAGGCCAAAGATATTCATTTGTATCACCAGTTGGTCATGTTCATCTAAACACCTGTTCATCTTTGCACTACGGGCCGAAGATATTCAACAGTTAATCATTCATCTTTGCACTACAGGCCAAAGATATTCCGTTATATCATCATTTAGGACTGAGGATGATTTAAAATATCTTAAAGAAAACGAATCCAGTGAGATAAAAGAACAAATATTAGGGATTCATATTACAGTTTATCCAAGTTCAATAATACTCCATAATAACCAATTTTAAAGCAGAATTCAAAAATAAAGATCAAAACATGGATACAATCAAAGATAGTAACCATAATAGACATCTTGGACAAAAAGGAGAAAATTTAACTTTTTTTGGTGAATAGTGTCGTATTCATGAATAGTGCTGTATACGTGAATAGTACCATATACGTGAATAGTAACCCCGCCACAAAAAGGTAGAAATTCCACAATAAAATCCATAACAATATTTTGGTATAATGATATTGAAAGAATAACATCATTTAGGAAGAAAATAACATCCCTTACCTCAAAATAACAGTACTTCTGATCGAAATATCGGTATAAGGCCGAAGGAAACTTGCACTGATGAATAGCAAGACTACAACATAGCAAGACTATAGGTGTTCTTGAGCCTGCCCAGATTTCTAAAGACAGAAACCAAGTGGGCCTGTTTGACCATCATTAAGTCTTGTATATTGCGTTTCTGGGACTGTTCTTGGTCTGATCTTGTTGATAAAATACAAGACTACAACATCCAACAAACATACTGGCTAAACAACATCAGATTTGTGAGTTATTGGCCATCAGAAACTCTGACAAGGCTGTTCTTCACGAAGAACAGTACGTGATGCCTACTTTGGATTCTTATAACTTAATGATCAGGTAACGTTTGTGTGATCGAACATTTGAAGTTTGTAGAAAACATGTAGGACTACAATTAAAAAGCATAATAACACAAAAACATCAAAACATAAGCAAAATCTGGCCGGTCAAACATGAACACGGACACTACAAAAAAATTTCTGGGTTCGGTGTGCTTGGCAGATTCGGTCAACGGGTTTTGACCGACTATAACTTCCGATCTACAATTGATCTGGCCTTGATTCTTTTTGCATCTTAAATAGAACATTACAGACTACATGTTACAACCTTTAAACATCAAAAACTGTAAACACACACGGAGCTAGAGCCTCTAACATTTGGCTGTAAAACGAAAATTTTCCATTTTCCAGATTTTGAAAAAATGCAAATTCGAGCACTTTGATGTTATGGGTCATGGATTTAACAACCCAGAACATCAATTGACACCCTATTACACAATTTTCAACAATCAATTGCAACATTTAACAACAAATCGAAGGATTTATAGAATTAGGGTTTTTATACCTTTATGCTTTGATTTTCGATTTCTGCCTTTTGATATTGTTATGATAAACGTGTGGCTGGATTTTGGGACTGATTTGCCTTAGGTTTTCATTGCATAGAGAGAGATAGGGACTTGTTAGAGAGTTGGTTGATCAAATGGCCAAATAATGAACTTTTTCTCTCTCTAAATATATATATATCATTGTTGGATGCATGAATGGTTGTCTAGAGCTGATGTGCTGGCCTTGTGAGTCACCAAGAGTGGGTAGGAGTTGGTGGAGTTGTTGGCCAACTAAAGTGTTGCCCATTTTGCAAGTTTCCTTAAATAATGCTAAAAAGGGTATTCTTGTCATTTTCAAAATATAATTAAGGGCAATCTTGTAATCTTGACAAACCCTTAGGGTTTAGGATTTGTGCCAATTTAGGTTTTATAAGCAAACAAAATCTAGGATTTCTAATTTAGGGTTTATACAATAAAATAAAATAAAAAAATACCAATTAGGGTTTACTAATTTAATTTAGGTCTTTAATTATGGCACTTTCCTAATTAGGTTTAAGCAACACTAATTAGCATTTCATTTTCCAAACTGGCAATTAGGGTTTACAATAAGCAAATTAGGGTTTTTAACTTTTGAAATTAGGATTTATAATTTAGGAAAACAATAAGGATTTTAAATGATTGTTATTCTCCCTAATTAGGGTTAATACATATAACACCGATCATAAATCACATTATCGTGATTACTTAACGACTTAACAAATTCTCAAAGTCGTGAATGACTTTCGCATTAGGGTTTCAAATCAATTAGGGTTTAACAGTTTGAAACTAGGGTTTTTATTTATTAAATAGGGTTTCTAAATATTAAATAAGGTTTAATAACAAAATTATATAATGTATAACACAGTTAAACAACAGTCTTGAACTCACAGCTGAGTTCCAAATTAAGGTCTTAGCACTTAAAATTAGTGTTTTTAATAATTTAGGGTTTCTAGAATTTTAATTAGGGTTTACCTAATTAATACATTTAATACATGCCATAAATTATATAACACACTTATAAAACAATCTTGCACTCTAATTTGGATCTCAAATTAGGGTTTAACATTATTACTAAGATTTGATCATAATACATCGTAATTGACCAACTATTGTCAGTCCACAAACGTACAGTACATATATATAGCACTGAAAAATCAAAATATTGTAATATTATAATATTATTATCATTCCTTAATTCAGACTCATATTTAGGGTTTGATAGTAATATAATAAAACTGTTCCACACATTAACATTACACACATAACCACACATATCTATAACACTGGTAAATAATAATATAATATTATTATTTTCATTCCTTGATCAAAACCCAGAATTAGGGTTTGGATTCCATATCTAATTTATCTGTCATAAATAACCTTATTAATTAAGTAAAAATAATTTACTTAACTATTCTAAAATAATTTCATATAATAAAATATTTATTATAAAAATTCTATAATCATATCATATATTATTCAATTAATATAATTATCATATTTTCATGAAAAATAAACATTAAAAACATTTTTACTATAAAACTAATTATTATTAAAATATAATTTATAATGATCAATAATTCTAAAATAAAATTATTCATAACCATTCATGTAATAAATATATTTTATATTCATCACATAAATACTTACATAATACCTTTCACGCATCCTTACCTTTAAAATAGATAATTATTCTAAAATCATTTCCTATATTATTTAAATAATATAATATTATATTTTCCTTGAAAAATAATTAATAAAACATTTCCAATAAGGAATTAATTAGTATAAAAATATAATTGATAATAATCAATAATTCTAAAATAAATTTATTTGCAATACTTAATGTAATAAATTTTATTTATCACACATATAATTATAATTACACATTACATTGACACATATCATTCATATTTATTTTAATAATAATAATAAAAAATTTACGCAAAATTTATGATTTATTTATATAGAAAATATCGGGTTGTCACACAAATGGTTGCGCCATCGTACTAATATTCCTCGACAGAAAGAATATTCCACGACCAAATGAATATTCCCCGGCAAAATGAATACTTTATAACCACTTGCTTATTTTGTAAAATTTGCACATTTCACCCATAACCAAAGTATTATATCAAATTAACACTTTATTATTCAAAATAATAAATAGAGGAAATTTGATTTTATTCATTAAAAAGTTGGGGTCTTACACTTGTGGTCCATATATATCTCACATTTTTCTTCGTATAAATAGTGTCTCTAAATTTTCAATGCAAAAACTACTATCACTAACTCTAAGTCATGAGCAGGGTATCGTTTTTCGTAATACTTCAATTGTCGTGACGCATATGCAATGACTTTGTCATGTTGCATTAGCACACAACCCAATCCTTTATGCGACGCATCACTATACACCACAAATCCTCCTGTATCATCTGGTAATGATAACATAGGAGCCTCGCTTAATCTCTTTTTCAACTCTTGGAAACTCTCTTCGCACTTGTCTGTCCACACGAACTTCACCGTCTTACTCATTAAATTGGTTAATGGGGTCGCTATCTTAGAATCCTGGATAAATCTTCTGTAGTACCCAGCTAACCCTAAGAAACTTCTTACTTTAGTTGGCATCTTCAGCTGCTCCCAATTACTCACTGCTTCTACTTTCACAGGGTCTATGGAAATTCCATCCTTATCCACCACGTGTCCTAAGAATTGAACTTTCTCCATCCAAAAGTCACACTTAGAAAATTTTGCATACAACTTCTCTTTTCTCAATGCCTCCAAAACCATCTTCAGATGTTCAGTGTGTTCTTCCTTCATCTTTGAGTAGATCAATATATCGCCGATGAAAACTACTACGAATTTATCTAAGAATGGCTTGAAGACTCAGTTCATCAAGTCCATAAACGCTGCCAGAGCATTCGTTATGCCGAATGACATTACCAAAAATTTGAAATGTCTGTAACGAGTGTGGAATGCCATCTTTAATACGTTCTCCTCCCGTACCTTCAATTGGTGATAACCCATTCGTAGATCTATCTTCGAGAAACATTATGCTCATTTTAGTTGGTCGAAAAGGTCGCCTATCCTCGGTAACGGATATTTATTCTTAATCGTTACTCTGTTCAATTCTTGATAATCGATACAGAGCCTCATTGATCCATCCTTCTTCTTTACAAACAACATTGGTGCTCCCCAAGAGACACACTCGGTCGTATGTAACCTTTATCCAACAACTCTTATAATTGTATCATCAATTCCTTCATTTCTACTGGTGCAATATGATATGGAGCTTTTGAAATTGGTGACATTCCCGGTGCTAAATCTATTACGAATTCGATTTCTCTGTCTAGAGGAAGACCAGGCAGATCGTTCAAAAATACATCCTGAAATTCCTGAAATTCAGTTATGCATGTTAATCAATAATTGAAATACAAGAATAACTTGTTCAACATCAAACCAAAGTTTAGACCACTTACATCATTATAAGATAATCGAATTGAAAACAATAATTAGCTCAATAAGACAAAGGATTAGAAAACTTGCATCGTCATGAGTAACTAGATACAATGACTTACTCAATCATAGGAAATCTAGCTCTACGAAAGTGTAGAAGTAGCAACTTACAACAATTATAATTGAATTTGAAAACAATAATGTACCAAATGAAATTAAACTCGCATAATGAAGTTTTGAGTTAGAAAACATGCCTTGCTCGTAGACTAAACTGAATCAATTTGAATCACAATATCCTATATACATATGTAATCGTGACATAGTTAGTCATTATCACATAACTAATACATTCATCACATAGGTTTGATTATTTAATCACATAATCAACTTATAACACAAGTTAATCCTTAATAACATAATTATTCATAGTATAGAAATATTAAAATCTATATTTTAGAGTTCTACTATCATCACAAAAATGTTTTCTTAAAATTTCGTGTACAAAAAGTACACTGTCAGACCATTCTACTAACTCGCGTCGCGGCGCCACAGTTTACATTGTGGGTCGCGCTGCGGCGTGGTGATGGCCCTGCGGCGCGGTGATTATACTACGAACCCGCGCTGCGGCGTGGTGATGGCGCTTCGGCGCCACGAACGTACTGTTGGGCCGAGCCGGGGCGCGAAACTGCAGTTTTGACTGACAGCTTCGGCAACAGTATTAGAAAAAGCCAAATTGGCCTAAAAGCTCGAATCTAATAGACTGATTATCATGTAATTTATATATAGACTTCATATAAATATATTGTGAAGACTTCTAACATGTTTATACTCATAAAATAAGAAAAACATCAAATATACAACACCCAATTTCAATGTTCTTGGCAAAACTCCATTTTTTTATACTTTCAATGAAAATCAACACTGTGATTTTATTTTTCAACCAAAACAGTAAATACAAAACATCATGATTATGATTTTACATACTCTATCAATTCTAACAATCAATTTAACAACAAATAAAACCTTAATTTCTACTTTAAATTAAGTCATATTCATATATATATATATATATATATATATATATTCATATGAACTCACTGTGATATATTTCTTCACAATTTATATACATACATAAAGTAATTGATTATAATCATACATAATCTCAACAAAACAGTTTTACAACAACAATCATCATCTAAAGCTATATACACAAGAATTCACCATCCATAATTATTTACAGAGAACTCTATGGAGAAGAAAACTAAACTTTAAAAATTAAATACAAGGATTAATATCCTACCTTTGATTAAGAAGATGATACTCTAGAGTTTAGAAGAAAATGGTTATGATTACAATCTTCTTTTCCCCAATTCTTTTCTCAATTTTCTCTAAGTTTCTCTCAACTTTTCTCTCTGTATTTTTCTTCTTCTTTTTCTTCAACTGAGCCTTCTTCTCTTCCTAACTCTAACTACGTAATAAAAATATAACATATATGATATAATATCTATTAATTATATAATATAAATATAGATATAATTATATTAGTTATATTTTGTTTGAAAATCAAAAGCCATAAGGCTTGTTTGGCTAAGCTAATAAAATAACCCTTTAATCCTTACACCTTGTTTGGTAAACTGAATTAAAACAAATGGATTAATCCTTATACATTGTTTGATAAAAGACTATTAGATTAAAGACTTATTATGCAATAAGACATGTTTGGCAAAACTAAATTAAAATCCCTTAATTTATTTTAATAACTCTCCTTTATAGCAATGTTATTTGTCACACTTCTATTTACTTAAATAATCAATTCAAATATTAATCTATTAAATTACTTTAATACATAAATTATTATCACAAAACTATAATTTCTTTATAATTATAATTTTATTTAACCTACTAATATTTTAAATTACAATTTCCTATTTAAAATATTATAATTTATTTAAATCACTATAAGCTCTCTAGCTTACTTATTAAATTACATTGGTATATAATCTCATACAAATTAATTTACTTAGCTCCTTAATTATTTATTCAACAAATAATTAATTAAACCACATCAACTCAAATTACCATATAATTCAATAAATATGTAATATTGAAAATAAATATTTAATATTTAATTATTTATTCAAAAAAATAATTATCTAAATCACATCAACTCAAATTGAATAATTATTTATTCAATAATAAACATATCCATTAAATATTTATATAAATCAATAAATATTTAATATTACACTTTAAAATTCTGGAATGTTACAGCTTTCCTTTCTTCATCTACCACCTGGTGTTCAGCAAACCAGGCTAGTTCATTGAACTTAGCCGCGTATTGCGCCTACTGTCATATCTACTTGCTTAAGTTCTAAAAACTTCACCTCCATCCTATTTTTCATTCTCTTTGGGAAATAATTCTCGAATATTAGAGTTTTAAACCTCTCCCAAGTTATTATCCTCCCAAGTTATTATCCCTTCTCATGCTCTCTGCTAATTCTCCTCCCACCAATAGTTTGCTTCACCTCTCATCATGTAAGTTACAAATGTCGTCTTCTGATCTTCACTCACACGAGCGATGGTGAAAGCCTTTTCCATCTCTTTGATCCACGTTTGAGCTATGATAGGATCAGGTAGTTCCTACGAATTCTGGAGGTCCCACACTCTTAAAGTCCTTAACGTTTGTGGCTGGAGCTGCTTGGGGAATGGGTGGTACTGGTTCATTTCTTCGCCTAAAATATCTACAAGTCTCTGTATCGGATATACTGGTCCTCTTTCATCATTAACTGACTCTTTTGGTGCATATATTCTACGTCTGGGCGGCATTTTTCTGCATCACAAATTTTTTATTTTTATTATTATCTTATTATATTGTTTAAACATTTCTCAATCAAGAATAATATTTTAAAACACATTCCTGAAACAAGATCATTTATATTCATATGCTAAATTGTTACAATTTCATGATCCTTTCTAGCATACTTCTATAAATGACAACACATATCCCCTCTTATCACAAAAGACGGGGATACCACCATCATACTACCCCTTTAACATTTTTCAAAAGCTTGGGGGTTTACAACTGTCTCACATCTTACATAAAGGACTAAGATTTCAAGAATACATTAAACATCACATAAGTAAATATAATACTACAATCACTAAATTCTAACACCTAGACTCAATCTATCATCCTACGCTTCACGATGCTCTGGTACTCCTTCTGAGTGATGTGCACCACTAAATCTCGGCTTATGGTGTACTGTGTCTGTCCCTGCTCTGTCGAGTAGTGATTCACCCCATCAATCAATCTCTCCATGGCTGTGCACACAACATAGCCCATCTTGTTCATCTTCCTTCTCTTGTACTGCACCTCATCCTCTAGATCATTTGCCTTATCATTGGATTCCTCCCACCTCTCCTCGATGTGAATCCTATCCATCACCTCCATCTTTAACTGAGAACAGAGAGCCTCCTTCTCCGTCCTCTCGCTCAACTCTCTTTTCTCCATTTCTTTTAACTTTCATGCTAACTCTACATTCTTAGCCACTGATCGGTGAAACAAAGTCCCCATCTGGATCCCTGCCTCCTTTCGATGAGAAATCTCCACCTCCATCTCCTTCATCACTATCTTTCTCTGATGGTCATCGTCCATCAGTTTCTAGAACTCAGACTCCCTCTCCCTTGCCTCAACCTCTAACTCCACAACTCTGCATACTAGCTTCAAAATATGCTCCTCATACTCCCCCAATATCTGATCCTCAAAAGTAGCCTTGTCAAAGTCCTCTATGGGCTCAGGCTCCTCCCTCGGATCAGACTCCTCGGGTAATGGCTCTATCTCCTCCTCTTCGTCATCATCAACGATAGGGGCCACTGCTGATATAGGCTCCGCTATCAATGGTGCCTCAAACACCACATGTTTGTCACGCGGCTCCTCCTCTACCACTCGGCTAGGTCCTCCCATGCCAGTCACCCTATAATCACCAATATAAGACAAACAAATAACAACTCCATTAGAATGTTAAATAAACATAAGTTCATTGTATATAATGAAGTTATATTCCATAACACACTAAGTCACTCTCTAAGAAAACTCTACATGAGTATTCATCCCTCTCTATCTTCTAAGTTCTCCTAAGTTATAATCTAAGCATTCTCGTTCCTAAGGTTTATAACTACAGCTCTGATACCAACCTGTGACGCCCCCAAATTCAGACCACACTTGTCTCAAATTTGGTTGTCACATACTAACTCTAATAATAAATCAACATCTCACACAACAGAATAATAAAATAAATTACATTGATATAACATAATTATTCTTGTCCCAAGGGTTCATAACTTAAACATCTCTTGCAAATCTTAATCATAATTAAACACCATTTAGACATAACTAATACATAATCCAATACAACTTAAACTAAAAATAGCTTAATATAAATAAGTTCTTCTACAACCATATAATAGTACATTCTAGCATTATGGAAATAACTACTCCAAAGCATTCTCTTTACCCTTTTCCTTGCTAGAGGGTTCACCACGTTCTGCCTTAACTGAAAGTTTGATGGAAAGCAAGGATGAGCAACAAATTTGCCCAGAAAATAATATAGCAAAAGGGTAATTCATGTAGCTTTAAATTTCTCAAGGGTATAACAATAATGATAGTTCATGATAGTAAGAAGTATCGATGAATATCAACAATAGTCGCTATGGATATAAAATATCAATAATATTTAATGATTAATCAATTCAAGATTTCAAAGTAATGAATATTGAGCAGTCACTAAGGACTATGAACTTCTCCTAGAATTAACAGTGATATTATTGATAATTCTACAAAACGAGTATAACATGTGATCAGCCTAAAGTACCCTATGTCATGCATGTCATTTAATCTTTCTCATGTGTGCACGTCGGTTCCCCGACAATATATAATTCCCCTACTAAGAGGGTTGTTCTTCTTAGTTATAAGAGTCTGCACCAAGTTAATTTGGTTTGGATAGCTTTCAATCAAATATAAATAGTCTAGCCAAAGCAATGGCTTAGACAGTTTCTTTCACAATGTATATATAAACAATTATCGTTCAAATCAAAGTTTGTAATTTCATTACGAAGTATTATTCCTTCAAAGTTCTACTTGTACGATCAATAATAACATAAGTTCAAGTAATGGTAAATAAAGAGCAATGTTCGAGTACTTGCATTCAATATACGAATCTAATAAAATTTAAGAATTTGCACAAAATCCAAAGTTGTGTAAGTTAAGAAACTTGTTCAATATAAAATAGAGTTTTAGATACTTGCCTCAAGCATAGTTTACCAAATATAGCTTATCAACACTCTTTCAAATCCTAACATAATATAGTTACGCGTATAGGATATTCATTAGTTATATAAGCTCACCTATGTAAGTTCAAATGTACGCATAAACGTCTAACTTAGTTGTATAATCTATACATACTACATCACATATCATACATCCTCATAGCACACAATCAGTTTGTAAGACACCACAAGGTCAGACAACTTGGTTTCAAATCATTGCTTTATAGTTTACAAATACCTTTTTGAATTTCATTCTTGAAAGTTATAATCACTTGTTAAATATTCAACTCTATCGTCTAACATGTTTCTTAACACATTGAATAATACACTGGTCATATAATATAAGTTAAAGTGACTATATAAACATGCTTTGAACATCAGATCACAAAAAGTTTACACAACTGACTGCAGTATAGCGCAGCTGCACCCTGGCTAGGCTTAGGGATGATGCAACTGCGTTGTCCTATAGCCTGGCCAGAGTTGAGCTTCTGCTCTCCTGGTTTCAGTCCAACTCTAACATACCTATACACTTACACTTGATATGCCTACATGCTAAAGGTTTTCACATAAGCGTATGACCATTCTTGATTTAACTTTTATAAGTTTTAGTTTACGATTTATATAGTATTAAAGCATAAAAAGGTCATGTAGTCACCATGCTTTATAACTTGGCTATATGTCCTCATAGAGATCACATAATCTGTTAATACACATGCTCATAGTGTTCATATCATTTATTCATCACTAGCATTAATATCGCTTTAACAACATACTTAAACTCATGTTTGGTCTACTACCGTTATATTAAACACATAAGAACCATGTTTAGAGACATAATGATCATAACCATGTCATCTTAAATCTTCAGAATCTCTTTTCTCATACTTAATGCACTTGATTTGAAAACATATTCAAGTTTACTTTTGAAATTATTTTAAACATGAACAATGCAATTTAACACATACAAGACAACTTTAAAGCTCTTATTATATGTAGTCAAGTCATGTTATCATTCTCACAAGATCAGAACATACAACATATAGTTTTCATGCATATTTACTTTGATATATCAAGCTTTTCTTGAAAATTTCTCTAACACAAGGTCGAACAAGTTTAGCCATGAGCAAAGGAACTATAAAC
The DNA here is from genome assembly GCA_020205505.1 of Panax japonicus. Lineage (NCBI taxonomy): Eukaryota > Viridiplantae > Streptophyta > Magnoliopsida > Apiales > Araliaceae > Panax > Panax japonicus. The sequence continues at coordinate 15,096,168 of CM035111.1, forward strand.
ACTATATCATCCTCATTTATATTTGAAATCAGTCATGTATATAAACTACTAAGTTCACAACATGTAGAACATGTATTCCATCAAATTTTGCTTTCAACACTTTAAGCTTTGTTAAAAATCTCCTACTAAAATCGTGTTGGACACTTCATACTACATAAGAAATCTTTATATCTCATGCTATACTTCCTTTCAGGTATATATATAAGTCATAATATCAAATTAGCAACACATTGCATAACAAAAACCAGAAACTGGTTCTGGGGTCCGGCGCAGCTGCGCTGCACCCTAGTATAAATTGGGCGCGGCTGCGCCGTCCCTGGTTCAGACCCAGTAACTTGCTCTGTTTTGCAGAACATCAACCAACTTCGATTCTTTTTGGTTTAATCATGTTCAAATCCATCATTAAGGGTTCCATAAATGTACACATACTTCCTAAACACATGATAGCATGCTAATTTATATTGATTAACAAAGAATTTCAAGTAATTCCAAGAATTTGGCAAAACCCAACTAAGAACAAAAGTTAGGATTTTTATACCTCTTGAAGCTTAATGTGTTTAGTTTCTTCATTCTGTGATTGCTAGACTCTTCTTTGATCCACAAACTCTCAAACTCAATTTCTCAAGGCTTCACAGACAAAACAAAGTAACGTAAACACTGAGAATAGAACTGCTATTTATAGAGGAATGGTGGACTGGCTAATGAGTTTGTACTGCAGTTGTAATCCATGGTGTAGAAGATAAACACACTGGTTAACTAAGAGTTGTTTAACTACCCAACACCAGCCATCCTTCTAGCCAATGATCAATGCTTGGAAGTTACGTAATTAGGCTATAAGTTAATGTTCATGTACTTGTTTGTTCAACTGATGGATTTTATTTCTCAGGAACGTGCTTAAATTTTGCTCAGTTAGTTACTTTAATTCCCAAAATTTAATTTTAATGTACAATTGTTACCATATTAGGAAAATTAGTGATTATTTATGTACTCACGTCATGTAATCCATGTACATTAGGTACACATAATAAAATAACATAGTTAGATATTATTGTCTGGATATCTCCCATAATTATTTTTACTACTCATCTAACCACATTATTTAATATTAAATGTTCATTTTAAATATGAAATTCCTTTCCCAATTTCTAGAATACACATATAATTAATTATTTTTGTATTAAAGTTACATTTGATTTCATTGTACTACTTGGTACTTCATGTCATTAGAATGTATTCTTATCATATGATTTTATTCATGTCACACATTACAATAAGGTTTATTCCATTTCTACAGTAATAACCAACATATCCCAAACTGGTCACTGGTGCAGCTGCGCCAGTTTGTACTGCTGGGAGGGCGCAACTGCTCCGGTCCCTAGCAGCGCCAAAATGATTTAGCTCTAAGCCAGTTCCAATTTCTATCACCACGCCAATTTTACATGACATGAATTAACTTCCATATTGATGATATTACTAGTTAAAGAGTTTATTCATTCTGTATATAGAATCATATAATTACACATAATTAATCTTCCTTTTAATAACTATTTCTCTTATAATTCACTTAGTGAATTTCCTCATTCCTCATTATGTCACACAAGGCATTTCACATATCTCAATCCTCATGTACATTCAATTTCCACTAATTGAATTACTCATCTCTGTTAGTTCTCAGGGGGCACAATAGATCTAGAAGGGGGGTTGAATAGATCTTTTTTATTTTAAATACTTTTCACTTTTATTTTGTATTGCTATTACATTAGCAGATGACAAATATAAGAATATTTTCAAGTACATCGGAATAAGTAAAAGATCCCCTTCATTGATATATTCATAATCAAACATACATTGTTCGTAGAGTTAGTTTGGTTGTAAGCAGTTAAAACATACATAGCAGTTATAGCAGTTATAGTACATAATTTATTGACATAATGTAAAAGACACAAGAGGTTTTAAGTGGTTCAGAGACTCAAGCTCCTAATCCACTCTTCTGCTTTCAAGTAGCAGGATTTCCACTAAGGAAGGGCAGCACCCTGAATCACTAAGATTCCTTCAAGGCCAGCAGACTTGGGACTTTAGTTCACTAAGAACTCTTCAAGGCCAGCAACCTTGGGACTCCTCTAGTTCCCTAGGAACTCTTCAAGCTTAGCAGGCTTGGAACTTCGTTTAGTCCCCCCGAACAAGGACCCCTCAAGCCCTAGCTTCATTTAGTCCCTTCGGACAAGGACCCCTCAGGCCCTGGCTTCTTTTGAGTTGTTTGTTTATTTGTTGGAGTTGGTGCTGAGCTGCTAAGATGTCTTCATTCTCTGAACATCTTCTATACTTAGTAGCTTGGCGTGATCATCCTTGAAGTGAAGTTGAGTGTTGAATGATGCTCAACTTCTTTAGTTACTCAACCACTTCGGATGATCCCTTGATGACTGCCTTGAAGATCTTTTCTCTTGATACATGATGGTTGCACATGATAGGTTTCCAAGATGACTGTAAGTTCTTCTTCTTGGTACTTAGAAACTTTCACATGATGAAGTTTGCGATCTCCCTTCTTGATACTTGATGTCTTCTCATGATGGACTTACTAAGATGACTGTGAGTTCTTCTCTATTGTACTTAGAGTCTTCCCATGATGGACACTAAGATGATATGATGCTCTTCTTTCTCTCGGTAGTTCAGAACACTCTTCTTGTAGTAGAACTCTCACTTTTACATTGTAGAACTCTTTCTTCTACTTCTTCCTTTGTATGTATCTAAGTGTTCTTGGTGGATCATAGAGTGAACCTTCGGACTCACTATCTTACGTGGTTTAGAACATTCCACCTTTTCTCCAAACTCGACAACTCTCTCAACCCTCGATCTTTGAAGCTCTTCCTAATTTATACTCCTTCCAAATCCTTCCGTTGGAAAGTAGCCATTGAAGGCTATTCAAATATCTTCACAGATCTCGAGTTGACAAAGGTAGACTGCTGATGTGACATGTCATACTTTCTCTGACACTGCAGTCTACTGTTTCACCTACCCAACAGAGATGTCACTTTAATGTCTTGGGCAGGTTGAAGACTTTATTTCCTCCTTCTGATTTCTTGATCAGAGGTTGTCCTTTTACATCGATGCTCTTAATAAGCTTTTGTCCGAATACCATCCTTCAGTTTGAACCGTTGTCAATGCTTCAATCTTCGGGTGTTCAAACTCTACAATTCTGATGCATGTCTTCGAGGAACTGATCGTACTGTCTTGTTGAGTGTTGCTCATTGACTGGTAGAGTTAACACTACGATCGTGAAGAGTGTTGATTGGATCTCCAATGTAGTACACCTCTTCCTTTCATTGTGTAGTGCTTCAACACTTTTGTTTGCTTCGACTATTCTCAAAGACTGATGGCCTAACTCCTTGCTCTGGTCCCCTCTGAATAGCAAGACACTTCAAATTTGTGGCGCATCTAGCTCGTTTTCTCATTGTGATCACCCATTCACTTATCATCAATGGACTGACCCTACGCAATCACTATAGCCTTGTTCTTCAGAGACTAACCAGTATCTCGGTTCACTTTTCATCAGTTCTTTCTTTGTTTGTCAAACACTACAATCTCGGTTGCTTCCAAGATCGTTGTCTTCTGTTCACTTGACAGCTACTGCACTTGCTGACTTTCATTAGTCAGTTATTGAAGTCTTCTTATGATCATCCCGTGGAAGACTTCATCTCGAATGGCTTTACAACCCAATCTTGATGCTGATTGGGTAGGTGTTTAGATCTTCTATTAGTTTTCATGCCATTATTTGAGTGCTTTCTGGTTCCCTTCAGGTAGGATGTATCTTTGCATTGCCAACCAGAGGCTTTGTTCCTTTGGATATTCTGGGAGTGCTCATTAGTTGAGAATCGTACTTGCTCTACGATTTTGCCTATGCATTGTGAACACTTCTGTTGAGGTCGTAGTTCTGCACTCTACGATTCAGCTTTGGCTGTGCAGACACTACGATCCTGTGATCAGATCTTGACACTCTACGGTTTTTTCCTTTCGCTTGTTGTCTTCATCTGATCTCGCTCGACTACGATCTCTACATGTAATCAATAGAATCTACGAACTCAGAGTGTTTTCTACGATCCTTGACATAGCTTCGGCATCAGTAGACTTTACGATCTCGAGTGTAGTCTATGATCCATGACTTGGCTTCGGCATCTGTAGACTCTACAACTCCGAGTGTAATCTACGTTTCTGACTTGGCTTCGGCAGATATTCGGTCGGCTCGTAGGCAGGCTGTCTCTATAACTCTGAACATGACTTCCTCAGCACACTACGATCCCGAGGAAGCTCTTCTCGATATACCACAATCCTTCATTGTTTCTCCTGGCAGTCTACGAACTCTGAGATCTACTATCTTGTAGACTACGATTCTGCCTCGATAGCTCTCGAGTTATCCTTGACTCTCCTGGCAGACTACGATCTCTGGTGCAGTACTCAACGATCAGACAAACCTATTTATTACATCATAAGATCAACCTAACATGCTTGATCTTTCTATATTTATAGTCCTTGTACATCATTTATTTTTAAGGACTTTACAAAGCTATTTTTTTCTTATGTAGGATCAACCTAACATACTTGATCAATTCATTCTAAGTCCTTGTACACATGTTTCTATTATCTATCATAGGACTTTACATCTTTTCTTAATGCAAGTATACTTGCATATTCATTCATATATATATCATAATCAAATCATATGTAAATAGGAATATCATTCATATGTTTATTCCTGATAATCTCCCCCTATTTGATAATGACAAAAATAATAAGTGCATATGCATGTTATGAATGAATTTTATATACAGTGAGCAGCTGTATTTCTAAAACAGATAATCATGAATGTCATTTATAAAGATATGGCAAATTATACATAAAGACACTTTACATCCTAGATCTAGAACATACCTAACTAGTTAGAGATGTACCTCCTTGGCTCTATATGTGTTTCCAGGATATCTGATGATCAGCTACTCATCTGTTTGTTCTTCTTGCTCTTGCCCCCCCTGTGAAGATGACCTTCTGTCTTTACTTAGCTCCCCTTCAACATCTTTCTGAACATGCTCCCCCTCAAACTCTATGATCATGTGATCATCATCTTTTGACTCCCCCTCAGATGATGATTCTTTTTCTGCAGCAGCTGTCTTCTTCTTTGACTTCTTCTCTCTTATCCCTCTGCTCTTCTTTGAGTGCCTCTTGCTCCTCTTCTTTCTATGCCTCTTTTTCTCCCCCTTTTTGTCATTAATCATTTGAAAGAGCTGCTCCATGTTGGACATAAGCTGCTCCATTAGGTAGGAGGAGTTGGTAACTTCAAACTTGAGTTCCTGTTGGCCTAGCTGAGGTTGCACTGAGAAAGACTGCTTCAGGTCGTCAACCTTGTCAGAGAGCGCTTGGATCTTCTATTCATTGGCCTTTTGAACTTATAGAGCTTCTGCCTTTTGATCTTGCATGGCCTTCTGATAGATGTTATCTCTCTCTTGGAGTTTGAGAGATACATCAGCCATAGTAGCTTGAAGTCTGTTCTGAAGTGAAGTATCTCCTTTTGCTGTCAGCTTATGTGACTCTTCAGTGAGTAGAGATATTTTCTCACTTAATTCATTAGAACTCTTCAGTACTTCCTGTTCCACAATAGTTTGATCCTCTTGTTGGGCAGCTTCGGGTTGAGCATTGGATTGGACTCTATGATTTTCATTTTTGGACAGATTTTCGAAAGCTTGGAGAATCTGAACAATCGTTGTGTACCAATTGCTGGTTGAGGATGAGGGAATGTCAGAGAGTAGTGTTTGGGCTATCGAAAGCTTCTGATTTTGAATTTGAATAATCTCAGCAATAGAGTGACCAGACTCTACGATCATCTCCTCTGTCATGTTCCTTCTTCCTTGAGAGTCCACTCTACGATCGTAGGGGATATCGTGATTTCCAGCATGTCAATATATTTTGAAGTGGGGCTGGTTTTATGATCATCTTTGTAGCATAACTTTTCACCCTTGGGAAGTTTTGAGTCACCAGCTCCAGGCTTCGAAACTGCTTGTAACTCCAGCTGAAGTAGCTTCAATCTTTTTCAGTGTGGGCCTTTAGCCATGGCATCCATTTGAAGAACCATCTCATTAGTAGGTCATCAGGATTGTAGAGAATGATTGTGCAGTCTAGTTCCATGTTGTTCCAGTTTTTAAACACCTCAATGCAGTCATCCTTACTACTTTGAGCTGTTCATCTCCATAGTTCACCCATCTTACTGGTGGTGACACTGGTGGTTCATTTGGGACTTCTACCACTATTCTCCTGGTGAATTTTTGTGGCAACCCCGAATCCAAGCCCCGAATCGCCTCAGATCCGGTTCACTATTTCTATAACTATTTGCGGAAGATATAAACATAAATTGTTTATACATTACATTACACACTATTTTCCCCAAGGTCGAGTAACCTTAACTTATACACAATTCATAAAATATCTATTACACAACAATATTTATCAAAATAAACTATTACAAACTAGCTGCATATTTTATCCCAAGCTGAACTTGGCATTAACCTTTTCCTGTATCCGAACGCATTCGCCTTATCTGCAATATTTTATCATGATATAGCAAGGGTGAGCATGAAAGTTGCCCAACAAGTTTAAGTTCAACAATATAACGATATATCATGATTGAAGAGTATGAATAATAAGCTGGCTATAATTCATCAATATAGTTGAGAATTATCACGAACAAACTTTTGACTGAACAAGTTTTAAACATGAGCAAACATTTCTGAACCAACTGGTAATAAAGGTGATCAGCCTTTCATACCTGACTTATACATGCAAGATGTACAGAGTACAATTATTATGGCAATCAGCAATGATTAACCATAAGCTTGAATAACATACTCTTATTAGAGTTTAGTAAAAAGAAACTTGCCTGAACCGTTGATTACCGCAACGTAATTTATAACGCTTTATCCGAAGACCTAATATTAATAATATAGATCTTCAATATTAGAATAATATCATCACAGTATAATATTGTTATATTTATATCCACAGAATAACCTAAACACATTACCACATAAGCCTATCAGTCTATAACACACATAAGACTAGGTATCAAGTCAAACTATTGCAGTCTGAGTTGAAACCGACACAATTCTAACATCCCGACGGTCTAGTCGGACGATACTCGAGTTTAAGTTCAATTAAACTCTGCTTAAACACTTAATAATTATCACAGATAATTTCTTATCAATCAAAAATAATTTTTAAAAGACTTATAATAATTTTCAAGTAATTATTATCATTTATCATCATTTTCAATCATTAAAACCGTATTTAAATAAATTAAATACCACATAATTACTTAATCATTAATATTTATTTATTATAAAATATTAATGAAAATCATTACATAATATTATAATATAATTATAATATATCGAAGTATTTTTAATACCTTAAAATCACAATTATATGATTTTTAAACACTTAAATTCATTATCCGATAATTGCTATTAATATTAAAATATTAATAATTTCATGTCAAAATATCAAAGGTTATATTTTTATAACTTAAATCATTTTTATATAATTTATAAAGCATTAATTCCATTTTTCCTTAATTTATTTAATATATCTATTAAATAAACTAATTATCATTAATATTGATTAATTAATGAATTTCATCAAAAAAATATTAAAAGTCATCAAAAATAACTTAAAATATTTTCTAACACCATAATATTATTTTTCATGAATTAAAACCATTTTTAAATAATTTATTTAATATTATAATTAAATAAATTAAATAAATAAATACCTTTTATATTCCAAAAATATTAAATATCTTTGAAATATACCCAAAATAATTAAAAACTATTTTTCAGAATTTAAAATAATTTTTCACAATTTATTATGTATTTTTAATAATTAAAAACCATTTTTTCTAATTTTTTAATCATTTTCCGGAAAAATAGAAAATAAACTGTCACTAAAGGACCCTATAGCGACAGACCCGTCGCTATAGGTGTTCTTGAGCATGTTCTTCATGTTCTTGAGCTTCATAGTCTGACTACATGATACCTACTTTGACCAACATTAAAGCCGTGTTCGTCATACTTTTTGGGTAACTTATGAGGTTACTATTGTAATACTCATGTAGTACTACAACTACAAACTCATTTCATGACCAAACAACAACATAGCAGTAAGATCTGGGCTCCCGAAATCATTGTCAGAGTTGTTCTTCATTTCTGGGTTTTCCCAGAAATGAAGAACAGTTCGGACTAGCTTATTTGAATCATTATATCTTGGGTTCTGTACTTGTGTTGTGTAATATAAAGGTTGAATCTTGTAGAATACATGTCAGTGTACATTTCTATTTCATAATATCAACATATTAACATCATTAAAGGAAAAATCTGGGTCGGTCAAAGTAGACAAGAAAAACTGTTCTTGAACATTTCTGGGTTACCCAGAAATGTCTTGAGCAGTTTTTCATCCCACGTTTGACCACATATTTTATACGGTTTGGTTACGGATCGAAGTGATCTAAAGCCTTTAACATGAAGTACTCATGTCAGGCTACAAGACAAACACAATAACTTATCATAAACACTAAAAACTAGCAAGATCTAGAGCCTGCAAAAATGATGTCAGTAACTTCTGGGTTTCTGGGTTTGCTCAGAAATCTAGAAATCTTGATCGGTCAATGGTCTTTGACCGTTTATAACTCATACTTGAAACATGATATGGACTTGATTCAAATTGGACATCAAAGACCACATGGCATACTATAGATGTATAACATAAAACACCATAAACTATAAACAGAGACAGATCTAGAGGTCCTGACATTCGGCTGTCAGACCTTAAATTTCTAGATTTCCAAAAATACAAGATTCGTGCATCTAAGTGTTATGGATCTGGGATTTAACAACCCAGATCACTAAATGACACCTTAATACACTATATTAACCAACCAACAACAATATTTAATATCAAATTCAAAGATTTCGAAATTTAGGGTTCATATACATTTATGCTCAAATCCTTTGATTCTGACCTCTGATCATGCTTTTGATGATCAAGAGACTTTATTAGAGACTGAAATACTTTGTATTTTCGGAGGTTGGGAGAGAGAGAGAATGAGTTAAGTTTTTGAATGCAAATGACCAACTTTAGTAGACTTTTCTCTCTTTAATCTCCTATATAATATAAATACAATGTGTGTTGCTTACCTAGCTGCTGAATTAGGCTGAGTTGCTGGATAATAGGCACATGCTAGTGCTAGGGTTGGTCACCAACTCATACTAAGGCAAGACTTGCAAGTTACATCCAATAATACACTTAAGGGGCATATTTGTCATTTCCTTAAATTTCTAGAATTTGCATTTGATGAAACCCTTAGGGTTTAGGGTTTGGAGATTTTAGGGTTTAGGTTTTAACCCTTAACTTTGCAAATTTAATTTCTAGCATTTCCAAATTTCGGTTTTCAAAATAGAAAATTAACATTTCAAAATTATAATTAGGATTTACTAATTATATAAAAATTTCTTAATCATAAATTCATTCTTGCTAATTAGGATTAGCATTTCCTTCACATGTTTATTTCTTCTTTTTATTGTATTTGCCAAATTGCAAAAGCTCTCTTGACATACCTTTATCTCTCAACCTCAATTACTCTCTATATATTATATGAACTCAGCAAATTAGCAGCCTTGGTTTGAGAAGGGAAGTCTCCCTTTATAGAGAATTCAATAACCGTACCAAAGCTTTGCCTCAAAGATTAAACTAATTGAAGAAGGAAGAAGATGTTGGACATGAAGGATTTGGTGGAAAATCAAATCAACCCACTTCCCTCTTCATCATTTGGAAGCTATGGATTTTAGAGAAGAAGAAACAAGCCAGCTAGCTAGCTAGGCTTTTTGCATTTCACGTGAATGGAGAAATGACACACAAATTGGGACACCATCCTTAAAACTCAGCATTGCATAGTATTAATAGCCTACTTAGGTTTATTTGATATTTTCTCCCAAATGTGCATACATATATACTCACTCACATAGAATTATATAATCCATGTACATTGGTTTATTCCAATAAATATTTTAATTGGGCTAATTATAAAATAGTTGGATATTCTCAACCCACATTTTTCATAAAATTTATCATCTCAAATATACCCAATTATGATAATGATAATTAATATCAATTATTTATTAACACCTCATTTATTTTCTCTTAATACTTCCCATTAAATCTCCCTTTTATTTAACTTCACTAGTTATGCCACACAAGACATAATTATATGAACTTAGTAATTAATAGTCCACAAGCTTATAATAATATAATCTCACAAAATAATATTATTCTCAATATTACATCTTATAACATGGTCATGGAAGTGATCTATTGCACCATGTTACATTTTATTATCTCACTTGTACATAATGCTAACATACAAGCCTTTATACCTATATATTCAAATACTACCTATATTATATAGTTACCATTGAAGTGTCGTCACATTTCAATTCATATCATATAGATGTAGCTACTATATAATATAAAATAATTGCACATACAAATTTATTCCTTCAATTAATCATTCATTAAATTATTTAATGAATGCTTATTCCATCACTTTGTCACACTAAGCATATCACACAAGCTTACATTAAGCTTATTACTCATTCTCATTACTTATTCATTTCCCACAACATTACTATAATCAAAATTATGTACTTCTCCATAACATAAGATGTTTTTATCATGTTTTCTCTAAATATAAGAACTAATCATAATAACACGATTTACTCATTTTCGCAAGATATTATTCTTAATATAATATCTTTGTATTATTAAAATATTTACATGCACGACACACGTACACACTATATATAGAAAATAAGTTTATTTCCTATTATGATAAATTGTTTCCATCAACTTATATAGCAAATATGTTTTAATATATTTACCACATTACTTAATCACACGCATTTCCTCGTACAAAGATATATAAGGTAATATCAAAATAATATTCCCCCTTTTATTAAAATAATCAAATGCTAGAATTTATTTTAATATCTTTTAGTAGAAATATAGTATAATTATTTCTCTTCCACCAAATCACATAATTCAAGGTATATATATAACACATATACATTCCTTTAATCTTCCCTTCTTGTCGTGTATCAAATTACTCAATAATTCTCTAACCACTTTAATGGTATATCGATTTTCTTCTCTCGTCAACAACGTACATATATACAAGTCTAAACCTAGCACTCATCGAGTCTTTAATAGTATTCAATATAGTACACTGAGTGGTTTTACACAAACAACCAACAAATTTGTTTCCGTTTCGTCTACACTGTTTTCACAGTGAGTTAGATCGGTTACTAATTCGTATATACCTTCGATCTCTGAAGGAATCGTTTAACTCAGCTCATATACATCCACCATTAAAGAGTAAGGTTGCACTGCCTTAGACTTGATACTTACTCGTACCAATACTCAAGAAATTGGTGATTATCACAGATATTTAATTTCACCAACTTACTATTATAAAATAATTTAACATAAATTATTTAATAACAATAGATAATTTTTATCCATCTTCTTACTAATTTATCTTTACAATTCATAATAAATATATAATGATGATATATTTATTAAACACATAAATCACTTATTGCATAGTTTATATTACCCCATGCAAAACCATTCCAGATACCTCACAACACATATATTCTTATTCGAACCCTTCTAATGCCTTAAGAATTTTATTTACCAAATTCTTATTTTAATAATTTCTAAAAATTTGGGTTCTTACAGCCAACCCATTGGGTGAATAATATCTTTATTTGGGTTTTGACCTATGCTCATTACATGGATGAACTTTGACTGTTATCCCTGCAATGCATTAATGAGGATTAGACAGAGTCGGTCGGCGGTGGAAAAACGTAATGGGAAGAGCAGGTGAACTGCCAACATTGGGATGGGGTCAGGAGAGGTCGGTTGCATACAGGACAAACATGAGAGTATATGAGGCCGAAATAGAACACAAAGAGAGGTAATTGATATTTCTTTTATCAAACACTAGAGCTAATACCCTCCATTGTTATCCTTGTATCTGCATGTACTGACTCTCACGCCAGAGCTATCTCCCGACAGTCCAAGCCGTCAAGCTTCTGGTATTGAAGTGTTTACTGTGCAGGATAGGACGCGCTTTTAAGTGATTAAGGCTCGTGGAAAGATCTTGGCGTTAACATAAATCAATTAAACCAATCACATATATAATATATACTTTGATTGCATAGCTTGAATTATAAAAAAACAGAGAACTCAATATTTGCTTCTGTCGATTTACTAGGGAATGGAATGGAACAGTGGAGAAAGAATGAAAAACTGAATTTGGTTCTTATAGTAATTGATTTCCTTGCTCCCCACGATTATATGATTGATGACTATACAAGTCTATGTTGGCTTAATTTTTCTTAATAATTTGTTAATTTCTCCTGTAGCCACAGTTCCTTCTTCATTTGTTAATGACTTAGTGTTCTCTTGCTTGGAGGCCACCTCTAATTAAAAGCTCATGCTAAGAGTCTAATAACTCGGCTATTATGTCTTGGAGGCTACTCCATTTTTTTCCCAGCACATGCTTTATTCTTATATTATATATTTAGTACATAATTGCTTTTATTTTATAGTACTAATATACTATATACATCCGGATCTTAAGCTCACCCTTATCTAACATACTCATCCCTTTTTGTAACAGATCGGACGACGATTCAGTTTGTCGCTATATATAGAACCGTCGTCTTAACTTTTAACAACGGACAACATATAGCGACGAACTAAACATATAGCGACGGACCGGGGATCGTTGCCCGGTCCGTCGCTAAAAGGGATGAACAAGGTATATTAGATAAGGAGTGAGCTTAAGATCCGAACCATATATTTTATATCTTCCAAACATATTGTACCAAATATTAGGCATACCAAATATACATATTACGCATTAAATATCTTAATGCAATATCCAAAAATCTTTTCTATAAAAATGGAAATTAAAATTAATATATATAATATAATATATTTCTTATATTAAAATAATTTAATATTCTAAATTATTTTAATATTCTTTATTTATTGTAATAGTTTTCATCATTTAAAATTATTTATTTATTTTCAATAATTTTTTTTAATAATTTAATTAGCTGCGACAAAAATATATAACAATATATTTGTCATTTTGCAATCATACACATGCAAGATTACATATGAATGCATATACAATTTACATCATTATTTCACATAATAAAATTATTATTTTATTTATTTAAAACATTTCGGGTTGTCACATCTGTCTTAACTATCAAACTAAGGTGGTGTTTGATAAAAATTGAATGAATCTGAATAAGCTGAATCTGAATCTGAATGAAAAAAATTATTTGATAACTGACATATCTTAAAGATCTGAATGACATATTTTTAATATTTTACCCCTCTGAAAAAATTCAAAGTTGTTGTAAATTTATTTAATATTACATAATATAATAGTTAATATTTTTTTATTATTTTTTTTATTTTTTTTACTTCATTCAGCCAATCATTCAGCCATTCAGACCAAAAATTCGGACTTAACCATTCAGCCAACGCATCTGACCGATTCAGCCATTCAGACGATTTTTTTTTAAAACAAACGCACTTAATGATTCAGCCACTTACCGATTCAGTCATTCAGACCCATTAAGTTCTAAACAAACAGCCCCTAAGACCTCAATGGCACAACTGAAAGAAAAAAGTCTAGGGGGACCGGTCTTTTCCGACCGGAAATTTATTTATTTATTTATTTATTTTTGACTACAAAATAATTAATGTGATTTATTGAAACTGAAATTTTTACAAAATGCAGTGATTTATGTGTCATTTGGATACACGTAAAAAACAAGATTGTACAGTCGGCATTTTGTAAAAATTTCAGTTCCAATAAATCATATTAATTATTTTGTAGTCAAAAGCAAAAAAAAAAAAATCCGACCGGACACTACCCGGTCGGAAAAGGCCGGTCCCCGTTCTGAAAGAAAACCTCGGATAGCCGGAAATAGACAAACAGACAAAATGACAAAGACTGATAAAAAGACCGCAAGAAGTATAACAAAGTTAAGGATAAACAACAAACATATCACAAGGCTATGAAGACCCTTACAATGGTGGCCTGAGCAGAAAAATAGTCAGCTGCAAGTTTCTTTGCTGGATTTAGAAAGGATTAGAGGGGATCTAATATACTCAAAGATAGTTCTGTTTGTAATAATAATAGAAACCTGATTCCACAAATATTCAAAACTGATAATCCAATTAGTTGTATTTCAGATGATCTATGTTATACAAGTATTATATATTTGCAACTCTTGTTATATAAAATGCAACTTGTTTCTATTTACTATCCAAGTTCCTCACCCCATCCCCCACACACAAAAAAAACAAAAGCAAACAAAACAAAACAAAAACAAAAATCTCTAAAAGCATCATCAAGAATTCGGTTAAAGTATTATTTTCTTTCCTTGCTCATAGTAGTGACGTGGATAAAAATAGGGAAGTTTGATTCTTGAACTAGTTCAAGGTTCCTCAAATATTTGAGTAAATAATATAATTTCTTAATATAAAAAATACCAAGAGTTAATATTGTTCTTATTTTAATCTTCTCCCCTGGAAAGAAATGACAGAAACATAGACCCACAATCATGACCAATTTAAAACAACAGAGAAACATTGAATAAGCCATTACAACTAAAATGTAAAATTGCACATACAAGAAACTAAAATCATGAGATATGTTCAACCAAATGCAGGTGCTGTCTTGGAAATTTAACATTTTTATAACAAAATCCTGATTATTTTAATATTATTGTACCTTCAACGGGAAAGAACTTCCTGATTATAACACAATCCTGCATCTGAAACTTTTAACAAGAAGTAAATCAAAGAGCAGAGAATTTTCAGAGTAGCATGATTCTTCTTGCTTACTGAACCATGAAAAGTAAATAAAACAGAGAGGAAAAAACAAGGTTAATGATATTTCTTTGAATTGGCTTGATATATCATTTGAATATGCAGTATACACAGATGTCATAAACATGATTGACATACATTTCACCTCCTTCGATGCAGAAACCAGCCACAGCTTCTCTAATAATGGTCAACACAAGTGCCCGCTTTGGCTTGGAAGTGGATGCAAGTTAACTTGAAGAAACAAAAGGGAAGCTTCAACTGTGTATCAGACTCTTAACGCGATGATAACAGTTTGTATCAGAAGAAATTAACTAAAAATACATTTTAGCACTCAGTGGTGCTTGATGTACATGTGTAAATCAGTTACTCGAAGGAACTGGACTTTGAACACAATTTTTCATTTTGAAACAGCCACTGTCAAGAGATTAGAAGTATCAACAATGGATTATACATAGCAAGCAATATCTTGGAACCAAATGAGTCGAGTCTTTATTAAACATCGGGCAGGGGAAATGTTCTGTTTAATCGTCTGAATGATTCATTTGAAATGAAATCAATCTCAAGCAAGGAATTTGCTAATTCCATAGCCTCTGCCCTCCATCCAGCAAAACCAATCCCTTCAATCAACAAAATGTAAGTGGTTTCATTTGGCCGAAATCTCTTTTCAACCATTTCAGCCAACACTTGAATTGCATCATCGATTCTATGAGCTTTGCACAGTCCAAGAAGCACAATGTTGTAAGTAATTACAGTAGGGGAACATTCACTATTTTCCATGTCCCTTGACAACTCGATAGCCTCATCCACCATACCATCTCTACACAAACATGAAATAAGTGAATTATAAGTAATCTCATCCGGATCAAGCCCTTTGTTTATCATGTCGGAAACTAATCTCAAAGCGCTAGTTCTATCTCCATTATTCCACAAAGCACTGATCATCGTGTTGTAAGAACTCACATCCGGAGGACAACCCGTGTCACCAAGTTGCTCAAATATTTTCAAAGCTTGATCTGCATGTCCATTCTTACTCAAAGCAGACAAGATAGTGTTATAGTTCACAATATCCGGTAAGCTACCGCTAGATATCATGTAATCCAAGAACGCAATCGCCAAATCTAGTCTCCCCTCTTTACAAAATGCAGATATCAGTGGATCAAAAGTGTAAGTGTCGGGAGATAATCCTTTTTCCATCATAAGCTTCAACAAGTTCATCGCCTCATCTAGTTTCCCATCTCGACATAGTGAGCTAATCAAGATGCTATACGTAACTACATTCGGATCACAACCTATTGAAAACATCTCTCTCACCAAATTCTCCCCATCATTCCATTTCCCCTGATTTAACAAAGCGCGTAACAATATATTGTACGATATCACATCTGGTTTGCAGCCCTCCGGTAAGGTCCTAACAAATTCAAAAGCTTGTCCGATCATTCCTTCTCGGCACATTCCCCTAATGAGTGCATTATAAGTATACATATCCGGATGAAGTCCTTTTGACAACATTTTATCTAAAAGCTTCATTGCTTCATTAATCCCTCCGTCAAGAATGGTTGCTTCTATCAAAATTGTGTATGTAATCACACTAGGCTTACAATTATCTTTCAACAATTGATCCAACATTTTCAAAGCTAACCCAAGCTTCCCTCTACTACAAAGACTCCCTATCATAATATTATAAGTAACTACATCGGGCAAAAAGCCTCGACCCCTCATTCGATCCAACACTTTGTTTGCTGACTCAATCTGATTCAACTTACAAAACCCACTAATGAGTGCATTATATGCAAACACATCAATATCCCCGTTAGACTCCAAAATCTCCATGACCCTAAGAGCCTTGTCAACATTTTTCGAATTGAAGAAACCTTTAATAAGCTTTGTACAAAGAATTACATCAGGCTTATAACCCCTATTCACCATACATTCAAGAAAATAGAGCGATTCATTGTATTTCCCAGCCTTGCAGGACCTATTTAGCAGTTTCACAAAATGGGTCTCTTTAAAATTATAATTATGCAAATGGGTTGGTCTTGTTTCAGTTGAAAATTTTACCTTTTGTGGGTTTCTAGAGCTGTTGCTTCTGCTAGGGTTTGGATTTGTACAGCTCACAACAGAGTTATAATGAGAATGGCAAGTGGGCTTTTTCTGGGTACCAAAGGGGAAGCAATAAGGGAAGAAATAAGTAAACAAAATTGTCATTGGTGAATTTTCAGGTACTTAGTACTCATGGATCACCATTTGAATTTCAAAAAGATTTTGAGAAAAGACAATGAGAGAAAGAGAGGGAGTACCTGTAAAAGTTTGGCAGTTGAACTTCTGGAGCTCCATACTCCAAAGTTGAGATACTAGTACGATATTATCAGATCATATATTATAGATAAGGCGAGTCATGGTTTATGGGTTATTGGGTCGGATCAGAACTACTTTGGAGGGGCTAAAAATACATTTTTTTTCAAAGTATAACTCAACTTACAAAATTGACCCTAATATATAAAAATTAATAAAAGAAACCTCCATGTACATGGAAGGTGACCCTCCGGCCATAACTTTGGCCGAAATGCTGGCGTGTAATGACAAAGTCATTTATTTATACAATTGCAGTTAGCTAATATATGTGGTGTTTGATAAAAATTGTATAAAACTGAAATTAAATTTGAATGAGCTGAATCTGAATCTGAATTAGTTGAATCTGAATATGAATGAAAAAATATGCTTAATAATTGACATATCTGAAACATCTGAATGACAAAACTTTATTAGTTTACCCCCTCTAAAAAAAATTCAAAATTGTTGTAAATTTATTTTATATTACTTAATATAATAGTTAAAAGAATTCAATTTTTTAATTTTTTTTACTTCATTCAGCTGCTCATTCAGCCATTCAGCTCAAAAAATCTGACTTAGCTATTCAGCTCGTCTATCTTACTGATTCAGTCATTCAGACCAAAACAAACGCACTGACCGATTCAGCCATTCAGATTCAGCTCCATTCAGCTCTAAACAAACACCCTCATAGTCTAACACTGAATTCTTGCATAATATGCATTTTCCACTATGTCAGCTAAAAACTCAAAAGAGTGGGGGAATTCCATCTTCTTCATCCCCTTCAACTACCGTTCTTCTTGAATTCTAGCCCATGTAAGTTGAGGCTTTCTTCGTGTCAATACCAGAAAAATCAGTTTCACCCTCTTTTCCAAAACCTAGGGCAACAACGAAATCCACCGAAGAAATTGTTAACTCTGTATCACTACTAGAAAAAAGTCTATCAGCGACCGCATTCGGTCGCAGATGATCATCAGCGACCGACTGTGGTCGCTGAAAGGCGTCGCATAAAATCTGGTTGCTAGAATGTACATCAGCGACCACTATTAGCGACCGGCCTATCTGTAACCGATACTAGCGACCGAAATCGTCATTTCGATCGCTAACCACAGGCTGACGTGGGCCACGTGTCAGCGAATGCAATCAGCGACCGCACGCGATCGCTAATATCCCCATGTGATTAGCAGACGCTAATATTTATCAGCGACCGCATGCGGTCGCTGATGTTTAAAACCTGGAAAATAGGTTTTTCATATTCTGCAGAATCCCTAAAAAACTATATCTATTTTGTATCTGCTTTATCCCAACACATATAAACATGCACAACAATATAACATCCATCGTCCATATGCCGACACATACACCAAACTAGTATATAAATTATATAAACCTTTAAAACCAATATGAATTGAATAAATATAAGCAAATCTAATGTTTAAGTAACATACAAACATCCAAAGAATGAATATAAAAGTACAAGATTCTCAAATAACTACAACTAAATCAGTCGTCAAGCATTATTGTCCAAATTAGTTTCTGCTTGATCTTGATCACCCTCTAATTAACAAAATAATAAAATAAGTTACATATATGTTGATACTGGTGTTACGACAATATACAGTTGTTTTTATACACAACAATATATATATATGTGTGTGTGTGTGTGTGTGTGTATAAGTCACTACTTTGATTGTACTAAATAAGATTGATTACCTCGTCGCCATCCCCATGCTGTGATGCTGCTACTGCTGTCGCCACTGCATCAGCTAACTTATCAGCACTCATGGCCGCCAGATGCCCGCCTAGTATCTTTAGAAGATCACGATCTCGACATATAGCTCTCACACAGTCAGCAGGAGTATGAATAGTTGGATGACTCGATGACTGTGAAGACTGGGTAGCAGAGCTGCCTGAACCATTGAAGGATGGGCGTCGTTGTTGTCCTTGACCTTTCACGTAGTTCTTCTTCACAATAGACGCCCTCCCCCATAATTCTTGATCAATTGGCAGACGTGGGGTGCCTTCAAGATAGCGCTCATTCAATAAACGCTTATAAGTATCTTGTCATCATGTTAACAATTAAATAGTTAAAAATAAATTGGTAAAATTCTAAAGAATGACGTAAAATTTGATAAACAATATCAAGTTGTTAAAACTTATTACCGCTATTTGGAGAGCATCCGGCAGACCATCACGGGTGCCACGTACACATCTAGCCAATGGATAGGCTGACCTTGAGACTGAGACTCCTATACAAAACATATTCCAATATTACTAAGTAAAAATGTGATATATATTCTATAATTCATGATTGTAAACATATTAAAACTATTCATACATACCCTAGCAGTGATATGTTGCAACTGTGAAATATTGTCGCCCATGTAGGCTCCTTTAGCCTTTTCGCCATCAGTTACACCTTAGGATCTGTTAGTGGCGGCAGTCTTGCATTTTTTAACCCAGTTCTCAGCTCTCCATTAGGCACACATCTCAGCCCATATGGACTAGGTGCACTGATAGGTAGATTTTATATCTACTTATCCAGTATCTATTA
This sequence comes from Panax japonicus, assembly GCA_020205505.1. Taxonomy (NCBI): domain Eukaryota; kingdom Viridiplantae; phylum Streptophyta; class Magnoliopsida; order Apiales; family Araliaceae; genus Panax; species Panax japonicus. The sequence goes on from CM035111.1 coordinate 15,116,062, forward strand.
CTTGAATTAGTTGCTTAAACTCATGTTTCATAGATTACTTTTCATGCATTTTGTGTTTATTTTTTATATTATATGCTTGGGAGCTGTGCGAGCGACAATTGGTATGAAATTGCAAAGAATTGGTATGAAATCAAAAAGAAAATCAATTCGAACATTGTTTGGGCTTTTATGTTTATTTCATGTTCTTGGCTTGTAACTTCGATTATATTGTAGATCTTCTTCTTAGCTTTACGGAACATCTTGAATCATTCTAATCGAAGTTCGGATACAAGAGTTATGACCTTTGTACCAATGGACATTGAACTTCACTGTTTTGGGTGGCCATTTGCATACCAGTCACTTCCAACCCAATTTCGACCTTCATCCATCTGTTATTTATCAATTCTCAAAGAAAAAAAGTTGTAGAGATCTTCGATTTGATAGGTGGCAGGCCTCATAACTCTTCCTGGATCAAAAGTTATGGTCATTTTACCAGAGGACGCTGCAGTAGAAAAAGGATGCCTGCCGGGGCGGGCTTTTTGAATACAAAACCCCCCGCCGGGGCGGGGGTACACGTAGAAAAGTCATTTTTTGTTCGAATTTGAGTTCAAGAAGAATTGGTTAGAGCGGATTAACTCAAGGACTTCCAAGAGGACTTAAAGACATAGAAAGAGGCATATATAAGGAGGAGAATCACACAGATTAGAGGAGATAGAGGATTCCATTAGATTAGGACCAAAACCCTAGTTCTAATGAGTTTTGGAGAATGAATCGACTTGGAGACCATTGAAGATCAAGAGCAAGAGTTTGAGGAAGATAGAGATTTGCTGACAACAGATTTATTCTTCACTCTAATCTTATTCTTATCTTTTAATATGTATTCAAGTGTGGATTCTTAGTTTTAATTTAATGAACTATTTCTTTGTTTGAGATTAAAAATGGATCTTATTGTGTAGTTTATTTCAATATTCTTCACCATCAATTATTATGTTCTATTGTGAGGATTGTCTATTGTGATTTGGACTTAATTGCTTAATTGATTGGCCATCAATTACCGTGATAATCTATATGAACTCGAGAGATGAAGTATAGATTTAAATCTGATCATGATAACATGTGCTTGTGATTTCTGCATAGATGAAATTCATGATTCGTGTTTAGGATAGAGATATGCATTTACGCTATATGTAATCTTTTAGAGAACGTGTTCTTTAAATCCTTTTTAATTGTAATTCACATAGAGATATAGTGGATTAGTTAATTAGGATGTCTTGCTTAATTCTATCATCTGTGGATTTAAGTGAATACGTGTATTATGAACCAAGAGGTGGTTTTATCTGCTTTAGTGTTCTTGATTAACAATTCAGGATAGAGAATAATTGATGAGAAGTGTGTTAACTTAAATGAAGCAATAAGTGAAGTTGTGATTTTAAATCTCTGTAATCTTAATTTAACTAATGGATTTAATAGTAGTTTAATTATATAATTTGAAATTCATTCGTTTAAATAAGATTGAGTTGGTTACGGGTTAGTACTTAGTGATTTTTATTAAACAATTCCTCGTGAGAACGATACTCTACTTATACTTTATTACTTGTTGACCACGTATACTTACGTGTTGTGCATAACTAGATTTTACCCAACATGCACCACCAGGAGCTTTTTGTCGATCTCGGCATTGTGAAGGGCTTTTTGTCGTTCTTTATTCAAATTATCCTTGGTGCAGAGGGCGCACTTCTGCCAGAATAATGTCTGTATCACAGAAGCCTGCGCGTCCTCTCATCTATACCTTTTTAACAAATAAATTATCCTTAGAATATTAAAATGGTACTTTTAACATATAATCCAACACTACTAAATAATTATCCTTAGAATATTATATTATCTGTCATAATTGAAAAAAATATACCTAAAATTCAGCCCAAACTGCATCCTTGTGGCGATAGGTGTGCTCAAACGGTACTTTTTCTGTGCTGCTTCAGAAGCCATCTATATATTACAAATTTCAAGACGTTTGTATGAGTTATATTTGATTACATATATATATGAGTATAAAATTACAATAAAATGACAATAATGACAGGAAATTGTATTTACATAGTTAAGTACATAAACACGACAGTGATATAAATATGTTAGTATGAGTTATATTTGATTACATGTATATATGAATATAAAATGACAATAATGATAGGAAATTGCATTTAAATAGTTAAGTACATAAACATGACAGTGATATAAAGATGTTAGTATATATATGAATATAAAATGACAATAATGACAGAAAATGCTTAACATTTAATGCTAAACATACATTTCATTTGTTCAAGTGTCAATGTCTGATTCAGAATCATCTTGTATACGTATTGTAGATTCATAACCATCATCTGCTTCAGATTCAATGTCAGATTCAGTCAATAACTCTTCTTCATTAGTATCAATGTCATATGAAACAATTATTAACTCAAGATCTAATTCATGTGGTTCATCTCCACCATCTAACTGGATTACTTCATTGTCGTCCTCCACATTTATTATAGTTTGTCTATAAAGCATCTGCTCTTGGTAAATCTCCCCATCAACTACTTCTACCCGAGTACGTGCGAGAGTATGAATTATAACTTGCCAATCTGTAGGCGGTCTATCCCTTTTCCTAAAAGAACTAGGAGTGTAGTATACTTATACTATTTGAGTTGGTAAAACAAACTGTTCATTGAAGTACGCAGACCAATGGAGGTCAATATCGACGATTCCATGTCTGTCAACACGTATCCCTTTTTCTAAATCAAACCAACGACACTTGAACAAGTTAATATGACCCCCGTACGTGCCCTTGTACGATAACTGTATGATTTCCTCAAACTCTCCATAAAAGGCACGACCAAGCTCATTGTAACAATCACCTTGGACACACACTCCAGAGTTCCTTGTTCTTTTACTGCGCCTATATGCCTTTGTATGAAATTCACAACCATTTATTTTGTAACCCTTGTGGCTGACTTGGTCCCTGTCTGGTCCCATAGCTATGACTTGTACATTAGCCGGAATCGTTGATCCCTCAGTCAAAGCCTACAAAAACTCCATCTTATTAAATGAAGTCATAACTAATATGGAGTATACATATATATGTCGTGCTTAAGAAATTGAACTTACTTTGTCCTTTAGCCAAAGTGCAATTTTTTTTATCACGATTGATTTGAATATCTTTATCACTTATGACTGGATGCTTCACTCTTAACTCGTCATCGCACAATCTATAAAATGTTATAAACATTAACATATTAGAATGTATATTATATGTCATTAAAAGTTAAGGGATAAATTTTCAAGTCTACATGTGTACCTCACAAATTCGTCAATCTCCTCGCAATTGAGAAGAATGTAAGTATGTCCATCATGTAATTCTTGCTTAGAGAGGAATATGCGCTTCCCTTTTCCATAAGCGCGGCCCGATAGACCAAATACAGAAAGTCGACCATTTAGATCAACAATTCCCTCATCATCATGTCTCGAGACTCGATTAGCCTTTGTCACGACTTCGTCCGAAAAATATTCTGAGACAAACGTAGATATCTCATCGAAACTATGTGTAAGACCCCAACTTTTATGAATAAAGATGAATTTTCTATAAATATAATTTTTGAATATTAAGGAGTGAATTTGATATAATGTTATAGTTGTGGGTAATATTTATAAATTTTGCAAAGTACGCAAGTTGTTATATTATATTCGATTGGTCGGATAATATTCATTTTAACAGGGAATATTCGTACGACGACACAATCATTGGTGGACCCCACAACATAATTATTGTCGGAATGAAAAAATGACAGAAATATCTTTTTAAACTAACAACGAAAGTTTTACCGTTAACTGTTGAAATAACCGGTGTTAAAAGTACAGTAATACGCGTGGTTGCATAGTAGCACACGATATTGATTATTGATGCTTACGTGAGAAGTCACTCAATTTTACTCAATTATTACTACAGTAATTGTTGTATAGTATCTCATGTTATTTGATTCAATTATTGTCAAAATTTTATATATTATTAAATCAATAATTGAGATGACAAGTTATTCTAATTATTATATGCATAATTAACAATGTCTAGAAAGTTCTGTCGAGGAAAGGGTTTTGTCACCTAATTGCGCGCCAATAGGGAGAAATCCTTATTGGAAAGCCTCCTTTTTCTTGGGAACGATCTGGTTGTTAATATTGCGAGTTATAATAATATGAATAAAGGTTGTTAAATATATTGAGGAGATTTTTATGAATTATTTGTTGGACCCCCATTTACCCATTTTTCAAAATAATCGGTAGAAATTTTTTAAGTATTTTTTTATATAATAAAGGTGGGCCCACATGTGGGCCCACATGTAACATTGGAAATCTGAATTGGGGGGGGGGGAGTTTACGGGAGTTTAACGTGTGTGTGTGTGTGTATATATATATATATATTATATAATAAGTTTTGTTTTATATGAAAAATAGAATATATTTTATTTTATTTTGCATAGAGTTATGCCTGCATAGTGTTTACATAGTAAAATCAATTTTTTTTAAAAAATTCTTCAAACGCTCGTGATTATTTTTTTGAAACTACTGTGTAGTCCGTTTCTAAATAGTATCCTTTCATTCTCCTATAAATAGGATGCTTAGTTAGAATTGAAAATCACACAAGAATTAGAGAATTCTTCTTCTATAATATTGAGCGTATTTCTTTCGAGTTTTAGAAAGTTTTGAGCGTAGAAAATAGTATAAGTTTTCTTCAAGAATATCCCTGCTATACCAGTTGAATACTCTTCTTTTCAAGGTAAGGGATGTTATTTGTCAGGAATAAGCAAGTGAATGTTATTCCTAATTATATATGATTTGATTATGATATATATATATGAATGAATATGCAAGTATGCTTGCATTAAGAAAAGCTATAAAGTCCTTTGATAAATAATAGAAACATGTGTATAAGGACTTAGAATGAAATGATCAAGTATGTTAGGTTGATCCTACATAAGCAAAACAGCTTTGTAAAGTCCTTAAAATGAAATGATGTACAAGGACTATAAAAGTAGAAAGATCAAGCTTGTTAGGTTGATCTTATGATGTAATAGATAGGCTTGTCTAATCGTCGAGCACTACACCAGAAATTGGGGTCTGCCAGGAGAGTCAAGGAAAACTCGAGAGCTATCGAGGCAGAATCGTAGTCTGCAAGATAGTAGATCTCGGAGTTCGTAAACTGCCAGGAGAAATGATGAAGGATCGTAGTGTGTCAAGTAGAACTTCCTTATGACCAAAGTCTACTGAGGAAGTCATGTTCAGAATAGTAGAGACAGCCTGCCTACGAGCCGACCGAACATCTGCCGAAGCCAAGTCAGAAACGTAGACTATACTCGGAGTCATAGAGTCTACTGATGCCGAAGCCAAGTCAAGTCAATGATCGTAGACTACACTCTGAGTCATAAAGTCTATTGATTACATGTATATATCGTAGTCGAGCAAGATCAGATGAAGACAACAAGCATAAGGCAGAACTTGTAGAGTGTTAAGATCTGATCTAGGAGTCGTAGTGTCTGCACATCCGAAGCTGAACCGTAGAGTGCAGAACTATGACCTCAACTGTTGTGCTCACAATGCCAAGGCAGAATCGTAGAGCAAATACGATTATCAACAAATGATCACTCCCAGAATATCCAAAGGAATGAAGCCTCTGGTTGACACTACAATGGTACATCTAAAGAAACTAGAGAGCACTCAACGAATGGCATGTAAGCTAACAGAAGATCTAAGCACCAACCTAATCAGTATCAAGATTGAGTTATGAAGCCATTCGAGATGAAGTCTTCCACAAAGAGATCAGAAGAAGACTTCAGTAACTGACTAAGGAAAGTCAGCAAGTGCAGTAGCTGTCAAGTAGACAGAGGACAACGATCTTGGAAGCTACCAGGATCGTAGTATTTGCCAAACAAAGAAAGAACTAATGAAGTGCATACAGAGATACTGGACAACTTCTGAAGAACAAGTCTAAAGTGATTAAGCATTAGGTAATTCCATTGATGATAAGTGAATGGGAGATCACAAGGCGAAAGTGAGCTGGACACGCCAGAAATATGAAGTGTCTTGCTATTCAAAAGGGGACAGAACAAAGAAGTCAAGTCATCAGCATCTGAGAACTGTTGAGGCAAATAGAAGTGTTAAAGTATTGCACAAGAGAAGGAAGAGGTGTTCTACAGTGAAGATCCAATCAACACTCTTCAAGATCGTAGTGTTGTCTATACCAGTCAATATGACACTACGATCAGGTCCTTGAAGACATGCATCAGAATTGTAGAGTACAAATGGCTGAAGATTAAAGCATTGATAACGGTTCAATCTGAAGGTTGATATTTGTACAAAAGCTTATTGAGAGCATCGATGCAAAAGGACAACCTCTGATCGAGAAATCAGAAGGAGGAAATAAAGTCTTCGACCTGCCCAAGACATTAAAGTGACATCTCTGATGGGATAGGTGAAACAGTAGACTGCAGTGTCAGAGAAAGTATGACTTATCACATCAGCAGTCTACCTCTGTCAAATCAAGATCTGTGAAGATATTTGAATAGCCTTCAACGACTACTTTCCAACGAAAGAATTGGGAAGGAGTATAAATCAGCAAGAGCTTCAAAGATCGAGGGCTGCTGGAGTTGCCGAGTTAGGAGAAAAGGTGGACTATTCTAAAAAATGTGAGATAGTGAGTCTGAAGGCTCACTCTACGACCTACCAAGAACACTTAGAGACAGACAAAGAAAGAAGTAGAAGTGAGAGTTCTATAATGTAGAAGTGAGAGTTCTACTACATGAAGAGTGTTCTGAACTGCCGAGAGAAAGAAGAGCGTCATGTCATCTTCATGTCCATCATGGGAAGACTCTAAGTACCATAGAGAAGATCTCACAGTCATCTTAGCAAGTCTATCACGAGAATGCATCAAGTATCAAGAAGGGAGATCACAAACGCCATCATGGTGGCAAACATGAGAAAGTTTCTAAGTACCTAGCAGAAGAGCTTACAATCATCTTAGAAATCCATCATGTGTACCATCACGTATCAAGAGGAATGATCTTCAAAGCAGTTCATCAAGGGATCATCAGAGGAGGTTGAGTAACTGAAGAAGCTGAGCATCATGCAACACTTAACTACACTTCAAGGATGATCACGCCAAACTGCTAAGTACAAAAGATGTTCAGAGCATAAAGACATCTTAGCAGCTCAACACCAACTCCAACAAACAAACAAACAACTCAACAAGAAACCAGGGCCTGAGGGGTCCTTGTCCGGAGGGACTAAATGAAGTTACAAGCTTGCTGGGCTTGAAGAGTTCCTAGGGAACTAGAGACATTCCAAGGCTGCTGTCCTTGAAGAGTTCTTAGTGAACTAGAGTCCCAAGGCTGCTGGCCTTGAAGGAATCTTAGTGATTCAGGGTGCTGCCATTCCTTAGTGGAAATCCTGCTAGTTGAAAGTAGAAGAGTGAATTAGGAGCTTGAGTCTCTGAACCACTTAAAACCCCTTGTGTCTTTTACATTATGTCATTTACATTATGTCTATTAACTGCTATAACTGCTATGTATGTTTTAACTGCTTACAACCAAACTAACTCTACGAATAATGTATGTATGATTATGAATATATCAATGAAGGGGATCTTTTACTTATTCCGTTGTGCTTGAAAAGATTCTTATATTTTTCATATGCTTATTTAATAGCAATACAAAATAAAAGAGAAAAATATTTGAAATTAAAAAGGATCTATTCAACCCCCCTTCTAGATTTATTGTGCCTACTGGAACTAACAATTGGTATCAGAGTATGTTCTCATGCTATATTCAAAAGCTAATCGCTTTGAGTCTGATCCCAGGCACTAACATTGTTCTAAACTTAGTTTAGTAGTAAGTCACTTGGTATATGCAGATGAGCTCACACGTTGGAAATATTGTGTACAGGTAAATGTGTATATACACCTGAAGCTGCTCAGATTAATCCATATTCTCGAGTATTATATCAACAAGACCAATCCTTATCTGCAGTCAATCTTGTAGTCTAAAGACCAGACGAGATAGCCCAAGAGACATCAACTACACAGAGTCAAGCATCCACCAGCCTGAAAGATGAAAAGGACATACCTGCTAAGAAATGCTTATCCAGAGAAGAAAGAAGTTATTCTCATAAATGTGTCTGGCCAACCAGCAGCTGGGTGCAAACCTTGTGAACTAAAGGATGTCAAAGAACTAAAGATGCTAAGATTCTCAAGCTGTATCTTCAAGACTACGACTGATTGATTAAAGGCCAACAAGAGCAATAAGCTATCAGGAGTAAATGTGAAATTATACACATCAATGCCTAAACTCAGTATATTAAAGGTAAATTGTAAGACCCCAACTTATTATAAATAAAATCGAATTTCCTCTAATTATATTTGTGAATAATAAGGTATTAATTTGATATAATTCTCTGGTTATGGGTGAAATGTGCAAATTTTGCAAAATATGCAAGTGGTTATAAAATAATCATTGTGTCGGTGAATATTCGTTTGGTCGTGAAATATTCTTGTTGTCGGGGAATATTCGTACGACGGCGTAGTCATTTGTGGGCCCCATAACAGAATAACTGTTAGATGAAGAAAACGACAAGTTTGAGTTTTTATAAATAACAGCGTAGTTGTTACCGTTAACACTGTTGGAATATTCGGTGGTTAAAATACAGTAATACGCGTGGATGCACAGTATTGATGAATTATTGATCCTTACGTAAGAAGGCACTACTCAATAATTTTTACAGTAGTTGTTGTTCAATATTTTATTTTATTGATTCAATAATTACTGCGTTGATATTTTATATTATTGTTGTTTCAATAATTGTCACTGCACAGTATTTCCCATTATAAAATAAATAATTCATATTATTTAAATAATATTATTAGATAACATTATTGGCAATATCTAGAAAGTTCTGTCAAGGAGAGGTTTGGTCACCTAATTGCGCGCCAATAAGGAGAAATTCTTATTGGAAAACCCCCTCTTTCCTGGGAACGGCCTGGTTGTCATAAATGTGATTCTGTAATATTATTTGTGAATAATTAATTATTGATTCATATGATAAGGAAATATTTATTTTATGTGGATGTAAATGTTGGATATATTTATTGTGGTTAAAAATGAATGAGTTAATATTGAGGTGTTTTATCAGTATTTTTGTCGGAATGAAGATATTAAAAATTAAACCAGTATTTTTGAGATATATTGTGTGAGTTATAATTTTTAATCCGACCGTTGGATCGTTGTAATTTTTGGATATGTTATACATATATAAGTTGAGTATATGTCAACAAATTTTGAACCGTTAAAAATGAACGTATGATTTGTTATGAATTTTAAGAGGTGACTGATTCAGAAATTAGGTTTATAAATAATTTTGGTGGAAAATTCTAGAATTGAGTGGGCCCCACTTGTGGTTGGTGAAGAAATGTACTGAATTTATTTTAAATGTGGTGGGTGGGAATAGTAGCAGGTAAAGCCATCAGGTTGCAGGTCAAGTCTGCTAACATTTTCCTATAAATAGAGGGCTAAGTTAGAATTGAAAATCACACCAGAAACAAGTTTTTTCTCTTTCTCTCTCTAGATTATTGAGTGTATTTTGTGAGTATTTAGATACTTTGTGAGTTTCTATTCATCAGTGCAAGTTTCCTTCAGTCTTATACCGATATTCCGATCAACAGTACTGATATTTTGAGGTAAGGGATGTTATTTTCTTCTTAAATGATATTATTTTTCTTCAATATCATTATGCCGAAATATTGGTGAACGTTTTTATAAAATTTGGAACTTTTTGTGTCGGGGTTACTATTCACGTATACGGTACTATTCACGTATACGGCACTATTCACTAAAAAAATGAAATTTTCTTCTTTTTTGTCCAAGATGTCTATTATGGTTACTATCTTTGATTGTATCCATGTTTTGATCTTTATTATTGAATTTTGCTTCAAAATTGGTTATTATGGAGTACTAATGATCTTGGATAAACTGTTATACGAATCCCTACTATTTGTCCTTCCGTTTCACTAGATTCGTTTTCTTTTAAAATATTTTTCATCATCCTCAGTCCTAAATGATGATATTACTAAATATCTTCGGCCTTAAGTACAAAGATAAATGAGTAACTGATGAATATCTTTGGCCTATAGTGCAAAGATGAACAGGTGTTGAGATGAACATGACCAACTGGTGATACAAATGAATATCTTTGGCCTGTAGTGCAAAGATGAATATTTAATTAAAGATGTATATTGATTGTTGTTACAGGGATAAAATATTGATGATGGACTTTTAAATCTTAGAAGATAGTAGAAATCATTCTCTACTTGACTCTTCTAATGGATTGTTGTTTCCGCTGCAGTTGTTGATCTAAAACTTGTTGGCTATTATATTTTATCAGATTTTTCCCTGTTGAAGACTAATCATAATTTTTTGTATATTATCTTAGTCATAATATTCTTTACTGGGCTAGTTGACCTCACCCTTTTCCTTTTTGTTCCATTTTTCTCAGGAGGTGAGAACATAGCAGGAACTAGTCGAGGTACGGAGTGATGGTTCTAGAAAGATGTTTTAGCAGTCCTCACTATTTCTATAAAATAGTGTTTGAATAATTGTAACGATGACTTATTTGAGTGTGGATATTGTCTAGAAGACAATATTTGTATTTAAACTCACATTATGTGTTGTCGTATTTTGCACGACAATTGTATTATTGAAGTTGTAGTTTGATTTCTGTACCATGTATTTGGCGACTCAGAATGGGTGTTGTATACATATTTTGGGGGCGTCACAGTTGGTATCAAAGCTTAGGGATGTGGTCTGTGGCGAAGATCGGGGAATAGAACTAGGAGGGGAGAGATGAGTAAATCCTTCGCTAGTGTGTCTTATCTAAGCTTATTTGTTGGTCAGTCATAATATAGGGATATTATGTGATATGTTAATTTGTTTAATTAACCCTTGTTTTATGGCAGTATTTAAGAATGGTCGCTGAGAACGTTAACAATGGAGTGTATGAGACTGTGGAACAACCTTTAGTTACAAACCAGGAGAACGTGCAACAGGAAGGCAATATTCCTCCTATAAACAACACTACCGAGTCATGATTATGACCAGGATTATTCGGTATAATCATGACCGTAATGTCACAAATGATGTGAAAAAATCCTCATTGGCCCGTAGTGCATTGATGGACAGTTTTTGGTATGATTATGGCTATGGATTCTCTTCGGCCAAGCGTGCAATGATGAATTATTTTATGGCATGATCAGGACTGTTGATGAGAACATGATTATCTTTGGCCCGTAGTGAATGGATAAATCGTGATCGTGATACTAACGAATATCCTTGGCCTGTAGTGCAGGGATGATTTGATGATGTGGATTATTCATTAAGCTGAGTCTCAACGATAAAAGTGATGAAAAACCTTTTAAATCATAGAAGATAGTATATTTTATTCTCTACTTGATTCTTCTAATGGATTTCTTATTCCGCTGCAGTTAAACTTGATGTTTGTTATATTGTATCAGTTTAACACTGTTGAATGCTAACGATAATTTATTCTGCATTATCTTAGTCATAATATTTCTTACTGGGCTAGTTGAGCTCACCCTTTTGCTTTCATTGTTCTCTTCAAAAAATGAGAACGTAGCAGGGACTTGTCGGAGATAAGAGTGATGGTCCTAGATGGTGCATTAGTAGTCCTCACTATTCTGTGAAATTGTGTGATAATAAATGTAATGAGGACCCCATTGAGTTTGTATATTATCTAGATGACAATATTTGTATTAAAACTCACAGCATATGTTTAGTCGTATTTTACACGACTGTTGTATAATTAAGTTGTATTTGAATTTTGTACCATGTATTTGGCGACTTAGAATAGGTGATGTATACCTATTTTGGGGGGCGTCACAGTTGGTATCAAAGCTTTGGGATATGATCCCTGGCTGAGATGTGAGACAAGAACTAGGAGGGGAGAGACAGGGAATTTCTTCACTAGTATGACCTACCTAAGTTTATTTGGTATTTAATTGGTCGGTCAGAGTATAGAGATAATATGTGATATGTTAATTAACCCTTATTTTTTTGGCAATGTTTGAAAATGGTAGGTGAAAATGTTCACAATGGAGTGAATGAGACTGTTGAGACACCTTTAATCACTAACCAGGTTAATGTGATATCAAATGAAGAAGAAATTAGAGATATCTACGTGGTGAGTGAAGAACTAATAGTAGCACCCGATCTAGTTGTTGAGGTAGCATCTGAGAGTGAGGAAGAAGAGGAAGAAGAGGAACCTAAGGATAATTTATTAGAAGAATTTTATGATCAAAATTTAGAATTACAAAATCGTATTCATGAGTTAGAAGAGCAGGATGGAGAACGGCAGGCGGTCGTGGAACAAAGAGATGTAACAATTCAAAATTGTGTTACCCGATGCGCGATGCTTGAACAGAAGCACTCTTTGGCAGAATATAAGATATTAGAGCTGGAATCTGAGAATGCTATGATCAAAGTTCTGATGAAAGAAGAAACAACTGAACGAAGGAGAATAGATGATGCATGGGTAAAAGCCGCACGACACATAGATATTGTAGAAAAAGACGTCAGTTCCAATAAGGACAAAATAGATGAAATGGATTTTGCTTTTTGGACAACAATTAGGAGAATCCAACATCGAATTCGGAATTACCCTGTGCAGAGCGGTCAACCCCAATTCGATATGGATCGAAGAGTAATGATTCAAATCATGGATCAGGAATGTGAAAAAGCACTTAAGGGTGGAATGTACCCTATAGCAAAGTCAAATCCAGTAGTTTAAGTGAAAGCGTTTGTCGAGGAACCCGAACAAAGTTATTACGGGTAAGTTAATCATAAACTCTTGTGAAGTCTATATTGTGTTAGATACCGGTTCTACTCGCTCTTTTATTTCACCTAGTTGTGTTCAATGTTTAAAGTTAACTCCGGAGAAGTTAGACTTTGATATATATGTTGGGAGAAACCTTCGTTACCTCCACTATTTATAAATCTTGTTCAAATCAACACTTTCATGTTACCTGTAGATTGTATCTCTTTGAAAATACTTGCCTTTAATGTGATTTTAGGAATCGATTGGTTAACTACTCATCATGCTTTTTGTAAGGTTGTTAGCTTTCATACTCCTAACCATCCTGTTATGCGAATTCAAAGTAACCAAACCACTAAAGTCAATCATTGTCATATCAAGCCATAAATAAAAAGCCCCGGTCCTTTCGTTGTTGACTTCCTTGTGTGGAATACACCAAAGCCAGACTTTCTGTAGGTGACGTCGTGAATGACGATGGCAAGTGATAGGTATCAATGTGGCGTACTATTCAAGTCTTGGATGAGGGTCACAGTTTTGAATGATATTTCTATTGTTAATAAATTTTCTGACGTATTCTTGAAGACTTCTTAGCCTACCCCTAGAGCGTGAAATCGAATTTTGTATTGACCCAAGTACAAAACCCATTTCTAAAACCCTCAAATATTTCTTTACTTAAAACAAACGTTGTGAGACCCCAGATTTTATGAATAAATATTTAATTTTCTCGAAATAATTTTTTATTTTTATATTATGGAGTGGATTTGATATAATGTTATAGTTGTGGGTTATATTTATAAATTTTGCAAAGTACGCAAGTTGTTATACAATATTTGATTGGTCGGGGAATATTCTTTTTGTCGGGGAATATCCGTACGACGGTACAATCATCGGTGGACTCCACAACAGAATTATTGTCGGATTGAGAAAATGATAAAATACTTTTTGAAAATAACGGCGGAAGTTTTACCGTTAACTGTTGAAACACCCGGTGTTAAAAGTACAGTAATACGCGTGGTTGCATAGTAGCACACGGTATTGATTATTGATGCTTACGTGAGAAATCACTCAGTTATACTCAATTATTGCTACAGTAATTGATGCATCAAATCTCTAATATTATTGATTCAATTATTGTCACAGTATCATCTGCATAATATTTATTATTATTAAATCAATAATTTAGACGACAAAGTTATTCATATAATTATTTGCAATATTGACAATGTCTAGAAGTTCTGTCAAGGAGAGGTTTGGTTACCTAATTGCGCGCCAATAAGGAGAAATCCTTATCGAAAAGCCCCCTGTTTCTTGGGAACGACCTAGTTGTTAAATATTGTAAGTTATAATATTAATGATGAATAAGTTGTGTTGATTAAAGATGAAATTGATTATTCCATTGTATTGGGATTATTAATGTTAGTAGAAATTGACATTTATTTAGATGATAATTGATGTCTGGAGGTTATATTGTTCACTCGAGTATTCGGAGCACTTTTCGTGTCGGAGTACTATTCACGAGTTACTATTCAGGAGTTATTATTCACGGGGTACTATTGATTCACATTCTTATACTATTAAGGGTGGTGGTGCAAGATTGATAATACTTGCATGACTAAGTTAAAAATGGAGATATAGCTGAAGGTACTATACTGTAATTAATTTTTTCACATGATTATACTATTTATTCACATGTTTTTACTATTTATTCGCATGATTGTACTATTGATTCACATGATTTACTATTAGAAAAGTTGGTGCAAGATTGATAATACTTGCAGGACTAAATTAAAAATGAAGAAAAAGAGGAAGGTATTATACTGTAATTTTTTGAAGCCCCAAAACGTGCAATTATCGAAACTATATTTTCCTATAAATAGAAGCTCATTCTTCCTTCATTTCTCACCAATTCACAAAAGCTTTAGAGCAATTATTAGAGAGAGAAATTATAGAGAGAAAGAAGAAAAAATATTCTTGTGAAACCCCAGATTTTATGAATAAAAAATTAATTTTCTCGAAATAATTTTTTAATATTATGGTGTGAATTTGAGATAATATTATAGTTGTGGGTAGTATTTATAAATTTTGCAAAGTATGCAAGTTGTTATATTATATTCGATTGGTCAGGGAATATTCTTTGTGTCGGGAAATATTCGTACGACGGTACAATTATTGGTAGACCCCACAACGGAATTATTGTCGGATTGTGAAAATGACAAAAATATTTTATTGAAAATAACGGCAAAAGTTTTACCGTTGATACTGTTGAACTACTGGGTAGTAAAAGTACAGTAATACGCGTTGTTGCATAGTAGCACACGGTATTGATTATTGATATTTATGTGAGAAGTCGCTCAGTTTGATTCAATTATTGTCGATTAATAATATGAATTATTATAGCGATGATGACGTTTTGTTTTATTCGTATTATTAACGTAATAAAACAGAAACATCTTTTTATATAAAACAGAATACTTTATTAAAGTTATTCTATAAATAGATTATATTATATTTTATTATGCATAGTGTTGTATAGTGTTTTGCATAGTGTTGCATAGTGTTTGCATAGTAAAAATCTTTTTATATAAATAGAATATATTATATTTTATTTAAAAGATTTTTCTTTAAATATAGACCGTCAGATTAAAGTAAATCAATCTGGACCGTTCCTGGATTAGTTACTATACATTCCATTTTCCTATAAATAGAAGCTCATTCCTTCATTATTTTCTTACGAATTCACTGAACTCTAGAGAGAGAAACTATAGAGAGATAGAAGAAAAGCTTTTTGCTACTTAACTTTTCTTTTCCTATATCCAGTTTCTGTTACGGTAAGTGGTGTTATACTTTCTTATTTATGAAGAGAATTGTTGTTATTCCATTTCTTATTTTTCTGTTGGAATAACCTGTATACGCTGTCTACCCTATACTTGGTGACATTCTTCTATTATTCTGTTGGAACATCCTGTCTGTGTGTTTTACACTGGACCTGGTTTCGTCTTTATTATTATTTCGTTGGAACATCCTGTCTGTGTGTTTTACACCGGATCCTGGTTCCGTCTTTATTATTATTCCGTTGGAACATCCTGTCTGTGTGTTTTACACCGAACCTGGTTCCGTCTTTATTATTCTGTTGGAACATCCTATCGGTGCAAATTTTGCCTGACATGGTTCCATTATTATTATTCTGTTGGACTAACTTGTCTATGCGAAGTACCGCATGTATGGTGATTTCTGTTGTTATTCTATTCTTTTTTATACTCAGTTGGTTAAAGTTTTGACTTCTATACTCCATGAAATTAGTAGAATATCCTTGATATTTGCGCTTCATCTAGTATCTTATCATGGAAATAATCTTCTTATCATTCTTGAATTTTACTCTACAAAGCAGTATCATGTTGACAATTTGGACGTTAGTAGTTCTTGGACAAATTAATTCTTGAACTTGTTTTTATTGAATTCTTATATCATTGTCATCATCCTCATGTTTATATTTTTTTTGAAAGTCATCTGTGGCCTGTAGTGCATGGATGGACTTGGTATGATTATGACCAGGGATTATTCGGTGTAATCATGACCGTAATGTTACAAATGATGCGGTAAAAGTCCTCATTGGCCCGTAGTGCATTGATGGACAGTTGTTGGCATGATTATGACCATTGATGAATACACAAATGTCCTTGGCCCTTAGTGCATGGAATTTGTGGTCGTGACCCTAATAAATATCCTTGGCCGTAGTGCAGGGATGATGTGGTTTATTTATTAAGCTGAGTCTCAGCGATAAAAGTGATGAAAAACTTTTTAAATCATAAAAGATAGTATATTCTATTCTCTACTCGACTCTTTTAATGGATTGCTTGATTCGCTGCTGTTAAACTTGATGTTGTTATATTTTATCAGTTTAATATTGTTGAAGGCTAACGATAATTTATTCTGCATTATCTTAGTCATAATATTTTTTACTGGGCTAGTTGAGCTTACCCTTTCTTTCACTGTTCTCTTCAGGAAATGAGAATATAGCAGGGACTAGTTGGGGAACGGAGTGACGGTCCAGAGGATAGCATTAGTAGTCCTCACTATTTTGTGAAATAGTGTATTAATAATTGTAATGAGGACTCTTTTTAAGTTTGTATAATCTCTAGTAGACAATAATTATATTCAAACTCACAGTTATGTTTTGTCGTATTGTACACGACATTTGTATTAGTAAGTTGTATTTAAATTTTGTACCATGTATCTGACGACCCAAGATGGGTGATGTATACCTAATTTTGGGGGCGTCACAGTTGGTATCAAAGCTTAGGGATATGATCCCTGGCTAAGATGTGAGACTAGAACTATGAGGGGAGAGACGGGGAATTCCTTCGCTAATATGACATACTTAAATTTATTTTGTATTTAATTGGTCGGTCAAAGTATAGGGATAATATGTGATATGTTAATTAACCCTTGTTTTGTGGCAGTGTTTGAAAATGGCATCCGAGAATGTTGAGATTATCAATGGAGCACAGGAGACCGTTGAGTCTCCATAGATCAATAATCAGGATAATGTGCAACTAGAGGACAATACTCCTCATGAAAATAATAACACCGATGAAATGGTGAATGATGGGATGGTCAGAGGCTTTATGCAATTCATGCAACAACAGGCTAAGGCAGCTCCTGTCCAAAATGCAGGTAGAAATACTGATAACTCTCGGATGGTCACTGCTAAGCAGTTTAAGGAGCAATTCATGCAACAACGAGAGAAGGCGGCTCCTGTTCATAATGCAGGAGGAAACAATGGCAACCCATGGTTGGTCACCGCTAAGCAATTCAAGGAGCTGGGACCACCAGAGTTTTTGGGAAAGCCAGAACCACTTAAGGCGGAGACGTGGTTAAAGCAGATCACCAAGATATTTGATGTCTTGGGATGCTTCGAGGAGCAAAAGGTTCCCTTTTCTACCTTTATGTTGCGTGAAGAGGTAGATTACTGGTGGGAATCGGTAAAACGTACTCAACCTGCCGTACTGAAGATGTCTTGGGAGAAGTTCCAAGAGCTCTTCAACGACAAATACTTTCCCGAAAGTATTCGTCACATAAAGGAGGTGGAGTTTATCAAATTGGAGCAAAACAAAATGACTGTGTCGCAATACGAGGCAAAATTTGCGGAGTTATCCCGGTTTGCATCCCACTTGGTGGATAATGAAGAGAGAATGGCGCGATTATTTTTAAGAGGTTTGAAGCCAGAGATACGTCAACATCTTATTTCTCATAAACTGTGTTTGTATTCAGATGTTGTAAATAGGGCTCAGTTGGTGGAGCGCGATAACGAGTCAACCAAACCAAAAGAGAGCAGCCTGCAAAATGATAATACCGGCGATAACAGTCATCAAAGCGTTGATAATAAGAATGGAGGGAATCAACATGTCAGAAATGGTAACCACTTCGGTAATAATCATGGCCAAAATAATAAGAATGAACATTTCAAGAAAAGAAGGTTCAACAATGACGTAAAGACGTCGGTACCAGCACCCGTTTTAAAGGAAGAAGAACGACCACCGGTCGTATGTTTCAAATGCAAACAGGAGGGACACATCCGTCCAAACTTTACGCAGCAGTCCAAAGCATGTTTTAATTGCGAAAAAGAAGGTCACCTAGCTCGATTTTGTCGTATAATGAAGTCAATTCCAGCTGGGATAATGATGCCAAAGGATGTCCCAGACAAGCCAAAGCTGGTAGTTTAAGAGAGAGCGTTTTTTTTTTCTCTCGTGACGAGGAACCTGAATAAAATTATCACGGGTAAGTTAATCATAAGCTCTTACGAAGTCTATACCGTGTTAGATACCGGTTCTACTCACTCTTTTATTTCACCTAGTTGTGTTCAATGTTTGTACTTAACTCCGGAGAAGTTAAACTTTGATTTATCTATTGAAACTCCATTGGGAGAAACCTTCGTTACCTCCACTATTTATAAATCTTATTTGATTCAAATTGACACTTTCATGTTACGTGTTGATCTTGTCTCTTTGAAAATACTTGCCTTTGATGCGATTTTAGGAAACGATTGGTTAACTACTCATCATGTTTTCGTAAGGTTGTTAGCTTTCATATTCCAAACCAACCTATTATGCGAATTCAAGCAACCAAACCACTAAATTCAATCATTGTCATATCAAGCCATAAGTAAAGAGCCCCGATCCTTTTATTGATGACTTCCTTGTGTGGAATGCACCGAAGCCAGACTTTCTGTAGGCGACGTCGTGAATGACGATAACAAGTTGATAGGTATCATTGTGAGGTGCTATATAGGTTAAGGGATAGAAGTCACAGTTGGTATCAATGTGACGTACTATCCAAGTCTTGGATGTGAGTAACAGTTTTGAATGATATTTTTATCATTAATAAATCTCTTGACGTATTCCTGAAGACTTCTTAGCCTACCCCAGAGTGTGAAATCGAATTTTATATTGACACCAGTACAAAACCCATTTCTTAAACCCTCAAAATAATTTTTTCAACTAAAACGAAAGTAACATGCACCAAAGACGTTGACTCGAGCTGTTGAAGATTACGATCGTACTATTCAATATCATCGTGGAAGAGCGAACGTGGTAGCTGACGTGTTGAGTAGAAGATTGTATGCGTTTACAAGTGCGATGTTGTTAACACAAAGACTCATTTCGTATAACTTGCAAACGATGAAGATAGAGTTAAAGACTCTAGGGACCCACGTAAAGATAACGAATATACGAGTAAAATTGACTTTAATCGATAAAGTTAAAGACGCTCAAGCTACATACCCGAATCTGATGAATGTGAAGAAGAAGGTTCAAGAGGGTGTTATTTTAGAAGCAAGAGTTGCTGAAGAGAGGAAATCTCAACCCTCGATTTAATTGGTCCATTTGAAATCCTCGATTAAGTAGGAACTGTGGCTTATAGACTCATTTTACCGCCAAATATATTGCGTGTTCATAACATTTTTTTTCGTATCGATGTTACGTAAATATGTGTACGACCCGAACCACATTATTAATTTAGAACCGGACGAGATAGCGGATGATTTAACGTTTGAAGAGATACGTGTTACAATCTTGGATAAGAAGAATCGTATTCAACACTCAAAGGTTATATCTCAAGAGTTAGAATTTGAAGTGAAGTCAAGGTATCCTCACCTGTTCGGCATACCAGGTACGTACGTAAATTTCGAGGGCGAAATTCCATAAGGAGGGGAGATTGTGAAACCCCAGATTTTATGAATAAAGAATTAATTTTCTCGAAATAATTTTTTAATATTATGGTGTGAATTTGAGATAATATTATAGTTGCGGGTAGTATTTATAAACTTTGCAAAGTATGCAATTTGTTATATTATATTCGATTGGTCAGGGAATATTCTTTGTGTCGGAAAATATTCGTACGACGGTACAATTATTGGTGGACCCCACAACGGAGTTATTGTCGGATTGAGAAAACGACAAAAATATTTTACTGAAAATAACGACGAAAGTTTTACCGTTGATACTGTTGAACTACTGGGTAGTAAAAGTTCAGTAATACGCGTTGTTGCATAGTAGCACACGGTATTGATTATTGATATTTATGTGAGAAGTCGCTCAGTTTAATTCAATTATTGTCGATTAATAATATGAATTATTATAGCGATGATGACCTTTTGTTTTATTCATATTATTAACGTAATAAAACAGAAACATCTTTTTATATAAAACAGAATACTTTATTAAAGTTATTCTATAAATAGAATATATTATATTTTATTATGCATAGTGTTGTATAGTGTTTTGTATAGTGTTGCATAATAAAAATCTTTTTATATAAATAGAATATATTATATTTTATTTAAAAGATTTTTCTTTAAATATGGATCGTCAGATTAAAGTAAATCAATCTGGACCGTTCATGGATTAGTTACTATACATTCCATTTTCCTATAAATAGAAGCTCATTCCTTCATTAATTTCTTACGAATTCACTGAACTCTAGAGAGAGAAACTATAGAGAGATAGAAGAAAAGCTTTTTGCTACTTAACTTTTCTTTTCCTATATCCAGTTTCTGTTACGGTAAGGGGTGTTATTCTTTCTTATTCATGAAGAGAACTGTTGTTATTCCATTTCTTATTATTCTGTTGGAATAACCTATAAACGCAGTCTACCCTATACTTGGTGACATTCTTCTATTATTCTGTTGGAACCTCTTGTCTGTGTGTTTTACACCGGACCTGGTTCTGTCTTTATTATTATTCCGTTGGAACATCCTGTCTGTGTGTTTTACACCGGACCTGGTTCCATCTTTATTATTCTGTTGGAACATCCTGTCGGTGCAAATTTTGCCTGACCTGGTCCCGTTATTATTATTCTGTTGGAATAACCTGTCTATGCGAAGTACCGTATGCATGGTGATTTCTGTTGTTATTCCATTCTTTATTATACTTAGTTGGTTAAAGTTTTAACTTCTATACTCCATGAAATTAGTAGAATTTCATTGATATTTGCGCTTCATCCAGTATCTTTTCATGGAAATAATCTTCTGATCATTCTTGAATTTTACTCTACAAAGCAGTATCATGTTGACAATTTGGACGTTAGTAATTCTTGGACAAATTAATTCTTGAACTTGTTTTATTGAATTCTTATATCATTGTCATCATCCTCATGTTTATATTTTTTTTGAAAGTCATATGTGGCCTGTAGTGCATGGATGAACTTGGTATGATTATGAGCAGGGATTATTCGGTGTAATCATGACCGTAATGTTACAAATGATGCAGTAAAAGTCCTCATTGGCCCGTAGTGCATTGATGGACAGTTGTTGGCATGACTATGACCATTGATGAATACACAAATGTCCTTGGCCCGTAGTGCATGGAATTTGTGGTCGTGACCCTAATAAATATCCTTGGCCGTAGTGCAGGGATGATGTGGTTTATTTATTAAGCTGAGTCTCAGCGATAAAAGTGATGAAAAACTTTTTAAATCATAAAAGATAGTAGATTCTATTCTCTATTTGACTCTTTTAATGGATTGCTTGATCCGCTGCTGTTAAACTTGATGTTGTTATATTTTATCAGTTTAATATTGTTGAAGGCTAACGATAATTTATTCTACATTATCTTAGTCATAATATTTTTTACTGAGCTAGTTGAGCTCACCCTTTCTTTCACTGTTCTCTTCAGGAAATGAGAATATAGTAGATTCTATTCTCTACTTGACTCTTTTAATGGATTGCTTGTTCCACTGTAGTTAAACTTGTTGTTTGTTATATTGTATCAGTTTAACACTGTTTAAGGCTAATGATAATTTATTCTGCATTATCTTAGTCATAATATTTCTTACTGGGCTAGTTGAGCTCACCCTTTCTTTCACTGTTCTCTTCGGGAAATGAGAATATAACAGGGACGAGTCGGGGAACGGAGTGACAGTCCAGAGGATAGCATTAGTAGTTCTCACTATTCTGTGAAATAGTGTATTAATAATTGTAATGAGGACTCTTTTTGAGTTTGTATAATCTCTAGTAGACAATAATTGTATTCAAACTCACAGTTATGTTTTGTCGTATTGAACACGACAGTTGTATTTGTAAGTTGTATTTGAATTTTGTACCATGTATCTGACGACCCAAGATGGGTGATGTATACCTAATTTTGGGGGCGTCACAATTCTGCTACTTCACTACTCCTATATCCAGTACTCTTCTTTTTAAGGTAGGGAATATTATTTGTTGTACTCGTAAGGGGTATTCTTTCTTTTTTATTCATGAAGAGAACTTCTGTTATTCCATTCTTTATTATTCTGTTGGAATAACCTGTATACGCGAGACACCATATACTTGGTGAAATTCTTCTGTTATTTCATTCTTTATTATTCTGTTGGAATATCCTGTCTGTGCGTTTTACGTCGGACCTGGTTCCGTCTTTATTATTATTTTGTTGGAATATCATGTCTTAGCGTTTTACGATGGATCTAGTTCCGTCTTTATTATTATTCTGTTGGAATATCCTGTCTGTGCATTTTACGCCGGACCTGGTTCCGTCTTTATTGGTATTCTGTTGGAATAACCTGTCTACGCAAAGTACCGCATACATGGTGATTTCTGTTATTATTCCGTTCTTTATTATTCTGTTTGAACATCCTGTCTGTGCTTTTCGCATGACCTGATTCCGTTTATTATTATTCTATTGGAATAACCTGTCTATGTGAACTACCGCATGCATGGTGATTTCTTTTGTTATTCCATTCTTTATTATACTTAGTTGGTTAAAACTTTGACTTCTATACTACATGAAATTAGTGGAATATTCTTGATATTTGTGTTTCATCCAGTATCTTTTCATGTAAATATTCATCTGAGCATTCTTGAATTTAATCCACAAAGAAGTATCATGTTGACAATTTGGACGTTATTGATTCCTGGATAAATTAATTCTTGAACTTGTTTTTATTGAATTCTTATATCATTGTCATCGTCCTGATGCTTATATTTTGTTGAAAGTCATCTGTGGCCTGTAGTGCATAGATGGACTTGGTATGATTATGACCCGGGATTATTCGGTGTAATCAAGACCGTAATGTTACGAATGATGTGAAAAAAGTCCTCATTGGCCCGTAGTGCATTGATGGATAATTTTTGGTATGATTATGGCTATGGATTCTCTTCGGCCAAGGGTGCAAAGATGAATTATTTTATGGCATGATTAGGACCGTTAATGAAAACATGATTATCTTTAGTCGTAGTGCATGGATAATTCATGGTCGTGATACTAAAGAATATCCTTGGCCGTAGTGCAGGGGTGATTCGATGATGTGGATTATTTATTAAGCTGAGTTCCAGCGATAAAAGTGATGAAAAACCTTTCAAATCATAAAAGATAGTAGATTTTATTCTCTACTTGACTCTTTTAATGGATTGCTTGTTCCGCTGCAGTTAAACTTGTTGTTTGTTATATTGTATCAGTTTAACACTGTTTAAGGCTAATGATAATTTATTCTGCATTATCTTAGTCATAATATTTCTTACTGGGCTAGTTGAGCTCACCCTTTCTTTCACTGTTCTCTTCGGGAAATGAGAATATAGCAGGGACGAGTCGGGGAACGGAGTGACGGTCCAGAGGATAGCATTAGTAGTTCTCACTATTCTGTGAAATAGTGTATTAATAATTGTAATGAGGACTCTTTTTGAGTTTGTATAATCTCTAGTAGACAATAATTGTATTCAAACTCACAGTTATGTTTTGTCGTATTGAACACGACAGTTGTATTTGTAAGTTGTATTTGAATTTTGTACCATGTATCTGACGACCCAAGATGGGTGATGTATACCTAATTTTGGGGGCGTCACAATTCTGCTACTTCACTACTCCTATATCCAGTACTCTTCTTTTTAAGGTAGGGAATATTATTTGTTGTACTCGTAAGGGGTATTCATTCTTTTTTATTCATGAAGAGAACTTCTGTTATTCCATTCTTTATTATTCTGTTGGAATAACCTGTATACGCGAGACACCATATACTTGGTGAAATTCTTCTGTTATTTCATTCTTTATTATTCTGTTGGAATATCCTGTCTGTGCGTTTTACGTCGGACCTGGTTCCGTCTTTATTATTATTTTGTTGGAATATCATGTCTTAGCGTTTTACGATGGATCTAGTTCCGTCTTTATTATTATTCTGTTGGAATATCCTGTCTGTGCATTTTACGCCGGACCTGGTTCCGTCTTTATTGGTATTCTGTTGGAATAACCTGTCTACGCAAAGTACCGCATACATGGTGATTTCTGTTATTATTCCGTTCTTTATTATTCTGTTTGAACATCCTGTCTGTGCTTTTCGCATGACCTGATTCCGTTTATTATTATTCTATTGGAATAACCTGTCTATGTGAACTACCGCATGCATGGTGATTTCTTTTGTTATTCCATTCTTTATTATACTTAGTTGGTTAAAACTTTGACTTCTATACTACATGAAATTAGTGGAATATTCTTGATATTTGTGTTTCATCCAGTATCTTTTCATGGAAATATTCTTCTGAGCATTCTTGAATTTAATCCACAAAGAAGTATCATGTTGACAATTTGGACGTTATTGATTCCTGGATAAATTAATTCTTGAACTTGTTTTTATTGAATTCTTATATCATTGTCATCGTCCTCATGCTTATATTTTGTTGAAAGTCATCTGTGGCCTGTAGTGCATAGATGGACTTGGTATGATTATGACCCGGGATTATTCGGTGTAATCAAGACCGTAATGTTACGAATGATGTGAAAAAAGTCCTCATTGGCCCGTAGTGCATTGATAGATAATTTTTGGTATGATTATGGCTATGGATTCTCTTCGGCCAAGGGTGCAAAGATGAATTATTTTATGGCATGATTAGAACCGTTAATGAAAACATGATTATCTTTAGCCGTAGTGCATGGATAATTCATGGTCGTGATACTAAAGAATATCCTTGGCCGTAGTGCAGGGGTGATTCGATGATGTGGATTATTTATTAAGCTGAGTTCCAGCGATAAAAGTGATGAAAAACCTTTCAAATCATAAAAGATAGTAGATTTTATTCTCTACTTGACTCTTTTAATGGATTGCTTGTTTCGCTGCAGTTAAACTTGTTGTTTGTTATATTGTATCAGTTTAACACTGTTTAAGGCTAATGATAATTTATTCTGCATTATCTTAGTCATAATATTTCTTACTGGGCTAGTTGAGCTCACCCTTTCTTTCACTGTTCTCTTCAGGAAATGAGAATATAGCATGGACGAGTCAGGGAACGGAGTGACGGTCCAGAGGATAGCATTAGTAGTTCTCACTATTCTGTGAAATAGTGTATTAATAATTGTAATGAGGACTCTTTTTGAGTTTGTATAATCTCTAGTAGACAATAATTGTATTCAAACTCACAGTTATGTTTTGTCGTATTGAACACGACAGTTGTATTTGTAAGTTGTATTTGAATTTTGTACCATGTATCTGACGACCCAAGATGGGTGATGTATACCTAATTTTGGGGGCGTCACAATTCTGCTACTTCACTACTCCTATATCCAGTACTCTTCTTTTTAAGGTAGGGAATATTATTTATTGTACTCATAAGGGGTATTCTTTCTTTCTTATTCATGAAGAGAACTTCTGTTATTCCATTCTTTATTATTCTGTTGGAATAACCTGTATACGCGAGACACCATATACTTGGTGAAATTCTTCTGTTATTTCATTCTTTATTATTATGTTGGAATATCCTGTCTGTGCGTTTTACGTCGGACCTGGTTCCGTCTTTATTATTATTCTGTTGGAATATCATGTCTTAGCGTTTTACGCCGGATCTAGTTCCGTCTTTATTATTATTCTGTTGGAATATCTTGTTTGTGCATTTTACGCCGGACCTGTTCCGTCTTTATTGGTATTCTGTTGGAATAACCTGTCTACGCAAAGTACCGCATACATGGTGATTTCTGTTATTATTCCGTTCTTTATTATTCTGTTTGAACATCCTTTCTGTGCTTTACGCATGACCTGATTCCGTTTATTATTATTCTATTGGAATAACCTGTCTATGTGAACTACCGCATGCATGGTAATTTCTTTTGTTATTCCATTCTTTATTATACTTAGTTGGTTAAAACTTTGACTTCTATACTACATGAAATTAGTGGAATATTCTTGATATTTGTGTTTCATCCAGTATCTTTTCATGGAAATATTCATCTGAGCATTCTTGAATTTAATCCACAAAGAAGTATCATGTTGACAATTTAGACGTTATTGATTCCTGGATAAATTAATTCTTGAACTTGTTTTTATTGAATTCTTATATCATTGTCATCGTCCTCATGCTTATATTTTGTTGAAAGTCATCTGCGGCCTGTAGTGCATAGATGGACTTGGTATGATTATGACCCGGGATTATTCGGTGTAATCAAGACCGTAATGTTACGAATGATGTGAAAAAAGTCCTCATTGGCCCGTAGTGCATTGATGGATAATTTTTGGTATGATTATGGCTATGGATTCTCTTCGGCCAAGGGTGCAAAGATGAATTATTTTATGGCATGATTAGGACCGTTAATGAAAACATGATTATCTTTAGCCGTAGTGCATGGATAATTCATGGTCGTGATACTAAAGAATATCCTTGGCCGTAGTGCAGGGGTGATTCGATGATGTGGATTATTTATTAAGCTGAGTTCCAGCGATAAAAGTGATGAAAAACCTTTCAAATCATAAAAGATAGTAGATTTTATTCTCTACTTGACTCTTTTAATGGATTGCTTGTTCCGCTGCAGTTAAACTTGTTGTTTGTTATATTGTATCAGTTTAACACTGTTTAAGGCTAATGATAATTTATTCTGCATTATCTTAGGCATAATATTTTTACTGGGCTAGTTGAGCTCACCCTTTCTTTCACTGTTCTCTTCAGGAAATGAGAATATAGCAGGGACGAGTCGGGGAACGGAGTGACGGTCCAGAGGATAGCATTAGTAGTTCTCACTATTCTGTGAAATAGTGTGATAATAATTGTAATGAGGACTCCTTTTGAGTTTGTATACTCTCTAGTAGATAATATTTGTATTCAAACTCACAGTTTATGTTATGTCGTATTGTACATGACAGTTGTAATATTAAGTTGTATTTGAGTTCTGTACCATGTATCTGGCGACTCAAGATTGGTGATGTATACCTAATTTTGGGGGCGTCACAGTTGGTATCAAAGCTTAGGGATATGATTCCTGGCTAAGATGTGAGACTAGAACTAGGAGGGGAGAGACGGGAAATTCCTTCGCTAATATGACCTACCTAAGTTTATTTGGTATTTAATTGGTCGGTCAGAGTATAGGGATAATATGTGATGTCAATAAACCCTTGTTTTTTGGCAGTATTTGAAAATGACATCCGAGAATGTTGAGAATAGCAATGGAGCACAGGAGACTGTAGAGTCTCCACAGATCAATAATCAGGACAATGTGCAACAGGATGGCGATTATCCTCTTGTAAACACCAACACTGATCAATTGATGAACGACGGTACGTTTAAGAGTTTTTTAGAATTCATGTAACATCAGGCGAAGGCTACTCCTGTTCATAATGCAGAAGGAAACAATGGATACCCACGGTTGGTCACCGCTAAGCAATTCAAGGAGCTGGGAGCACCGGAGTTTTTGGGAAAGCCAGAACCACTTAAGGCGGAGACGTGGTTAAAGCAGATCACCAAGATATTTGATGTCTTGGGATGCTCCGAAGAGAAAAAGGTTCCCTTTGCCACCTTTATGTTGCGTGAAGAGGCATATTACTGTTGGGAATCTGTAAAACGTACCCAGCCTGGCGCACTCAAGATGTCTTGGGAGAAGTTCCAAGAGCTGTTCAATGACAAGTACTTTCCTGAAAGTATTCTTCATATGAAGAAGGTGGAATTTATCAAGTCGGAACAAAATAATATGACCGTGTCGCAATAAGAGGCTATATTTGCGGAGCTTTTCCCGGTTTGCATCCCATTTGATCGATAATGAGGAGCAAATGACGCGAATGTTTTTATGAGGTTTGAAACCGGAGATACGTCAATATCTTATTTCTCATAAACTGTGTTTGTATTCAGATGTTGTAAATAGGGCTCAGTTAGTGGAGTGCGATAACGAGTCAACGCAACCAAAAGAGAGCAGCCGACAAAATGATAATACCGCTGATAACAGTCATCAAAGCAGTGACAATAAGTATGGAGGGAATAAACATGCCAGAAATGGTAACCACTTCGGTGGTAATCATGGTCAAAACAATAAGAATGGACATTTCAAGAAGAGGAGATTCAACAATGGTGGAAAGACGTCAGCACCAACACCAGTGGTTAAGGAAGGATAACGACCACTTATCATATGCTTCAAATGCGGAGGGGAGGGACACATCAGTCCAAACTGCGCGATGCCGTCCAAAGCATGCTATAATTATGGAAGAGAAGGTCACTTAGCCCGATTTTGTCGTTCACCGAAGACAAGTTCAGCTAGGATGGACGCACCAAATGATGTCCCAGACAAGCCAAAGCCGGTAGTTTAAAAGAGCATTTTTTTTTCGTGACGAGGAACTTGAATAAAATTATCACGGGTATGTTAGTCATAAACTCTTGCAAAGTCTATATCGTGTTAGATACCGGTTCTACTCACTCTTTTATTGCACCTAGTTGTGTTCAATGTTTGAAGTTAACTCCGGAGAAGTTAGACTTTGATATATCTGTTTCAACTCAGTTGGGAGAAATTTTCGTTACCTCCATTATTTATAAATCTTGTTTAAATCAACACTTTCACGTTACCTGTCGATCTTATCTCTTTGAAAATACTTGCCTTCGATGTGATTTTTGGAAACGATTGGTTAACTACTCATCATGCTTTTCGTAAGGTTGTTAGCTTTCATACTCCTAACCAACCTGTTATGCGAATTCAAAGTAACCAAATCACTAAATTCAATCATTTTCATATCAAGCCATAAATAAAGAGCCCCGATCCTTTTGTTGTTGACTTTCTTGTGTGAAATGCACCAAAACTAGACTTTCTCTAGGAAACGTCGTGAATGACGATGGCAAGTTGATAGGTATCAATTTAACGTGTTATCCAAGTCTTGGATGAGAGTCACAGTTTTGAATGGTATTTCTATTGATTTCCTGACGTATTCTTGAAGACTTCTTAGCCTACCCCTAGAGCGTGAAATCGAATTTTGTATTGTCCCCAGTAAAAAACCCATTTCTTAAACCCTCTAATATTTCTTTAACTAAAACGAACGTGTAATGTGCCAAAGACGTTGGCTCGAGCTATTGAAGATTACGATCATATCATTCAATACCATCGTGGAAAAGCGAATGTGGTAGCTGACGCATTGAGTAGAAGATCGTATACGTTTACAAGTGCGAATATACGAACCCCCGTGAAGATAACGAATATACGAGTAGAATCGACTTTAATCAATAAAGTTAAAGCCGTTCAAGCTACACACCCGAATCTGATGAATTTGAAGAAAAGGTTCAAGAGGGCGTTATTCTAGAAGCAAGAATCGACGAAAAGAGGAAATCTCAACCCTAGATTTAATTGGCCCATTTAAAATCCTCGATCTAGTAGGAACTATGGCTTATAGACTAGTTTTACCGTCAAGTATGTCGTGTGTTCATAACGTATCGATGTTACGTAAATATGTGGACGACCCGAACCACATTATTAATTTAGAAACGGACGAGATAGCGGATGATTTAATGTATGATGAGATACATTTTAAAATCTTGGATAAGAATGATCGTATTCAACACTCAAAGGTTATACCTCAAGAGTTAGAATCTTAAATGAAGTCAGGGTATCCTCATCTCTTTGGCATTCTAGGTATGGACGTAAATTTCGATGGCGAAATTTCATAAGGGGGGGGGGGGAGATTATGAGACCCCAGATTTTATGAATAAATATTTAATTTTCTCGAAATAATTTTTTTTTATATTATGGAGTGGATTTGATATAGTGTTATCGTTGTGGGTTATATTTATAAATTTTGCAAAGTACGCAAGTTGTTATATAATATTCGATTGGTCGGGGAATATTTTTTTGTCGGGGAATATCCGTATGACGGTACAATCATTGGTGGACCCCACAACGGAATTATTGTCGGATTGAGAAAATGACATAAATACTTTATGAAAATAACGGCGGAAGTTTTACCGTTAACTGTTGAAACACCCGGTGTTAAAAGTACAGTAATATGTGTGGTTGCATAGTAGCACACGGTATTAATTATTGATGCTTACATGAGAAGTCACTCAGTTATACTCAATTATTGCTACAATAATTGCTGCATCATATCTCTAATATTATTGATTCAATTATTGTCACAGTATAATCTGCATAATATTTATTATTATTAAATCAATAATTGAGACGACAAAGTTATTCATATTATTATTTGCAATATTGACAATGTCTAGAAGTTCTGTCAAGGAGAGGTTTGGTCACCTAATTGCGCGCCAATAAGGAGAAATCCTTATCGGAAAGCCCCCTCTTTCCTGAGAACGACCTGGTTGTTAAATATTATAAGTTATAATATTAATGATGAATAAGTTGTGTTGATTAAAGATGATATTGATTGTTCCATTGTATTGGTATTATTAGTGTTAGTGGAAATTGACATTTATTTCGATGATAATTGATGTCTGGAGGTTATATTGTTCACTCGGGTATTCAGAGCACTTTTCGTGTCGGAGTACTATTCACGAGTTACTATTCACGGAGTACTATTGATTCACATTCTTATACTATTAGGGGTGGTGGTGCAAGATTGATAATACTTGCATGACTAAGTTAAAAATGGAGGTATAGTTGAAGGTACTATATTGTAATTAATTTTTTCACATGATTATACTATTTATTCAAATGGTTATACTATTTATTCACATGATTGTACTATTGATTCACATGATTTACTATTAGGAGAGTTGGTGTAAGATTGATAATACTTCCAGGACTAAATTAAAAATGAAGAAAAAGAGGAAGGTATTATACTGTAATTTTTTGAGCCCCAAAACGTGCAATTATCGAAACTATATTTTCCTATAAATAGAAGCTCATTCTTCCTTCATTTCTCACCAATTCATAAAAGCTTTAGAGCAATTATTAGAGAGAGAAATTATAGAGAGAAAGAAGAAAAGTATTCTGCTACTTCACTACTACTATATTCAGTACTCTTATTTTTAAGGTAAGGAATATTATTTGTTGTACTCATAAGGGGTATTCTTTCTTTCTTATTCATAAAGAGAATTTCTGTTATTCCATTCTTTATTATTCTGTTGGAATAACCTGTATACGCGGGATACCCTATACTTAGTGAAATTCTTCTGTTATTTCATTCTTTATTATTCTGTTGGAATATCCTGTCTGTGTGTTTTACGTCGGACCTGGTTCCGTCTTTATTATTATTATTCTGTTGGAATATCCTATCTGTGCATTTTACACCGGACGTAGTTATGTCTTTATTATTATTCTATTGGAATATCCTGTCTGTGCGTTTTATGCCGGACCTGGTTCCGTCTTTATTGGTATTCTGTTGGAATAACCTGTCTATGCGAAGTACCGCATGCATGGTGATTTCTATTATTATTCTGTTCTTTATTATTCTGTTGGAACATCCTGTCTGTGCTTTACGCATGACCTGGTTCCGTTAATTATTATTTTGTTGGAATAACCTGTTTATGCGAAGTACCGCATGCATGGTGATTTCTTTTGTTATTCCATTCTATATTATACTCAGTTGGTTAAAACTTTAACTTCTATACTCCATG
This sequence comes from Panax japonicus, assembly GCA_020205505.1. Classification (NCBI taxonomy): domain Eukaryota; kingdom Viridiplantae; phylum Streptophyta; class Magnoliopsida; order Apiales; family Araliaceae; genus Panax; species Panax japonicus. The sequence continues at coordinate 15,148,238 of CM035111.1, forward strand.
AAATTAGTGGAATATCCTTGATATTTGCGCTTTATCCAATATCTTTTCATGGAAATATTCTTCTGAGCATTCTTGAATTTTACTCCACAAAGAAGTATAATGTTGATAATTTGGAGTTATTGATTCCTGGATAAATTAATTCTTGAACTTGTTTTTATTGAATTCTTATATCATTGTCATCATCCTAATGCTTATATTTTGTTGAAAGTCATATGTGGCCTATAGTGCATAGATGGAATTGGTATGATTATGACCAGGGATTATTCAGTGTAATCATAACCGTAATGTTACGAATGATGTGGAAAAAGTCCTCATTGGCCTGTAGTGCATTAATGGACAATTTTTGGTATGATTATGTCTTTGGATTCTCTTCGGCCAAGGGTGCAAAGATGAATTGTTTTATGGCATGATCAGGATCGTTGATGAAAACGTGATTATCTTTAGCCATAGTGCATGGATAATTCATGGTCGTGATACTAAATAATATCCTTGGCCGTAGTGTAGGGGTGATTCGATGATGTGGATTATTTATGAAGCTGAGTCCCAGCGATAAAAGTGATGAAAAACCTTTTAAATCATAAAAGATAGTAGATTTTATTCTCTACTTGACTCTTTTAATGAATTGCTTGTTCCGCTATAATTAAACTTGATGTTTGTTATATTGTATCAGTTTAACACTGTTTAAGGCTAATGATAATTTATTCTGCATTATCTTAGTCATAATATTTCTTACTGGGCTAGTTGAGCTCACCCTTTCTTTCACTGTTCTCTTCAGGAAATGAGAATATAGCAGGGACTAGTCGGGGAACGGAGTGACGGTCTAGAGGATAGCATTAGTAGTCCTCACTATTCTGTGAAATAGTGTATTAATAATTGTAATGAGGACTCTTTTTGAGTTTGTATAATCTCTAGTAGACAATAATTGTATTCAAACTCACAGTTATGTTTTGTCATATTGTACACGACAGTTGTATTATTAAGTTGTATTTGAGTTCTGTACCATGTATCTGTCGACTCAAGATGGGTGATGTATTCTTAATTTTGGGGGCGTCACAAACGTAACATGCACCAAAGATGTTGGCTCGAGCTGTTGAAGATTACGATCGTACCATGCAATACCATCGTAGGAAAAGTGAGCATGGTAGCTAACGCGTTGAGTAGAAGATCGTATGCGGTTACAAGTGCGAATATACGAACCCACGTGAAGATAACGAATATACGAGTAGATTCGACTTTAATCGATAAAGTTAAAGTCACTCAGGCTACATACTCAGAGCTGATGAATGTGAAGAAGAAGGTTCAAGAGGGCGTTATTCTAGAAGCACGAATCGACAAAGAGAGGAAATCTCAACCCTCGATTTAATTTGCCCATTGAAATCCTCGATGAAGTAGGAACTGTGGCCTATAGAATAGTTTTACCGTCAAGTATGTTGCATGTTTCATATCGAGGTTACGTAAATATGTGGACGACCCGAACCACATTATTAAATTAGAACTAAACGATATAGCGGAAGATTTAATGTATGAGGAGATACGTGTTAAAATATTGGATAAGAAGGATCGTATTCAACACTCAAAGGTTATACCTCAAGAATTAGAATCTGAAATGAATTAGAATCTGAAATGAAGTTAAGGTATCCTCACCTCTTCGGCATACCAAGTACATACATAAATTTCGAGGGCGAAATTTCATAAGGAGGAGAGATCGTGAGACCCCAGATTTTATGAATAAAGATTTAATTTTCTCGAAATATTTTTTTGAATATTATGGTGTGGATTTGAGATAGTGTTATAGTTGTGGGTAGTATTTATAAATTTTGAAAAGTATGCAAGTTTTTGTATAATATTCGACTGGTCGGGGAATATTCTTTTTGTCGGAGAATATTCGTACGCCGGTACAATCATTAGTGGACCCCACAACAGAATTATTGTCGGATTGAAAAAAACGACAAAAATATTTTATGAAAATAACGGAGAAAGTTTTACCATTAATATTGTTGAACTACTCGGTAGTAAAAGTACAGTAATACGCGTGGTTGCATAGTAGCACACGGTATTGATTATTGATGTTACGTGATAAGTTACTCAGTTTTGTTTTACTAGTATTATTAATGTAATAAAACAGAAAAGCTTTTTATATAAAATAGAATACTTTTATTAAGTTATTCTATAAATATAATATATTATATTCTATTATGCATAGTATTTTGCATAGTAAAATCTTTTTATATAAAACAGAATACTTTTATAAAGTTATTTGTTTTATTAGACTATAAATAGAATATATTATATTTTATTATGCATAGTGTTGCATAGTGCCTGTATAGTGTTGCATAGTGCATGCATAGTGTTTTGCATAGTAAAATCTTTTTATATAAAACAGAATACTTTTATAAAGTTATTCGTTTTATTAGATTATAAATAGAATATATTATATTTTATTTAAAAGATTTTGTTTTAAATCTGGATCGTTCGTTTAAAGTAAATCAATCTGGACCGTTCATGAATTAGTTACTATGCAGTCCGTTCTTCTATAAATAGAAGCTCATTCCTTCATTATTTCTTAGGAATTCACTGAAACTCTAGAGAGAGAAACAATAGAGAGAAAGAAGAAAAGTATTCTGCTACTTCACTACACATACATCCAGTACTCTTCTTCTTAAGGTAGGGGATATTATTTGTTGTACTCGTAAGGGGTATTCTTTCTTTCTTATTTGTGAAGAAAACTTTTGTTATTCCATTCTTTATTATTATGCTGGAATAACCTGTTTATGCGAAGTACCGCATACATGGTGAAATTCTTCTGTTATTCCATTCTTTATTATTATGTTGGAATAACCTATTTATCCGAAGTATCGCATACATGGTGACATTCTTCTGTTTATGCTGTTGGAATAACATGTATGTGCGGTCTATCGCATGCCTAATGAATTCTGTTGTTACTCCATTCTTTATCATTATGTTGTAATAACCTGTTTATGCGAAGTACATCATACATGGTGAAATTATTCTGTTATTCCATTCTTTATTATTCTGTTAGGAATATCATATCGGTGCGTATTACCCATGACCTGGTTCCATTATTTATTATTCTGTTGGAATATCCTGCATGTGCGTTTACGCATGACCTAGTTCTGTTCTTTATCATTCTGTTGGAACATCCTGTCTGTGCTTTACGCATGACCTGGTTATGTTATTTATTATTCTATTGGAATAACCTGTCTTTGCGGTCTATCGCATGCCTGGTGATTTCTTTTGTTATTCCATTCTTTATTATACTCAGTTGGTTAAAGTTTTGACTTCTATAATCTATGAAATTAGTGGAATATCCTTAATATTTGCGCTTAATCTAGTATCTTTTCATGGAAATATTCTTCTGAGCATTCTTGAATTTTACTCCACAAAGCAGTATCATGTTGACAATTTGGATGTTATTGGTTCCTGGATAAATTAATTCTTGAACTTGTTTTATTGAATTATTATGTCATTGTCATCATTCTCATGTTTATATTATGTTGAAAGTCATCTGTGGCCTGTAGTGCATAGATGGACTTGGTATGATTATGACCAGGGATTATTCGGTATAATCATGACCGTAATGTTACAAATGATGTGAAAAAAATCCTCATTGGCCTGTAGTGTATTGATGGACAGTTTTTGGTATGATTATGGCTATGGATTCTCTTCGGCCAAGGGTGCAAAGATGAATTGTTTTATGGAATGATCAGGACCGTTGATGAAAACATGATTATCTTTGGCCCGTAGTTCATGGATAAATCATGGTCGTGATACTAAAGAATATCCTTGGCCTGTAGTGCATGGATGATTTGATGATGTGGATTATTTATTAAGCTGAGTCTCAGCGATAAAAGTGATGAAAAACCTTTTAAATCGTAGAAGATAGTATATTTTATTCTCTACTTGACTCTTCTAATGGATTGCTTGTTCCGATACAGTTAAACTTGATGTTTGTTATATTGTATCAGTTTAACACTGTTGAAGGCTAACGATAATTTATTCTGCATTATCTTAGTCATAATATTTCTTACTAGGCTAGTTGAGCTCACCTTTTTTCTTTCATTATTCTCTTCAGGAAATGAGAACGTAGCAGGTACTAGTCGGAGAACAGAGTGATGGTCCTAGATGGTGCATTAGTAGTCCTCATTATTCTGTGAAATAGTGTGATAATAAATGTAATAAGGACCCGATTGAGTTTGTATATTGTCTAGATGACAATATTTGTATTAAAACTCACAGCATATGTTTAGTCGTATTTTATACGACTGTTGTATAATTAAGTTGTATTTGAATTTTGTACCATGTATTTGGCGACTCAGAATAGGTAATGTATACCTATTTTGAGGGCGTCACATTAGGAGCTTGAGTCTCTGAACCACTTAAAACCCCTTGTATCATTTACATTATGTCTATTAACTGCTATAACTGCTATATATGTTTTAACTGCTTACAACCAAACTAATTCTACGAACAATGTATGTATGATTATGAATATATCAATGAAGGGGATCTTTTACTTATTCCGTTGTGCTTGAAAAGATTCTTATGTTTGTCATATGTTTATTTAATAGCAATACAAAATAAAAGAGAAAATTATTTGAAATTAAAAAGGATCTATTCAACCCCCCTTCTAGATCTATTGTGCCTACTGGGAACTAACATTATTTTTGTTCAATATTCATATAAAATAAAATTTTCTGTCATACTCTGTAATATGTAAGTAATATTATTTCGTTTCAAATTCCGAACTCTATACTTATTTTGTTAAAGTTTTGGCTTCTATACTCCATGAAATTAGTAGAATATCCTTGATATTTGCGCTTCATCCAATATCTTTTCATAAAAATATTATTCTGAGCATTCTTGATAAGTTTTAACTTTTTCATGTCAGAGTACTATTCACGGGGTTATAATTCCCAAAGTTACTATTCATGAGATACTATTCACTCAGTTACTATTCACCCGGAGTACAATTAATGACAAAATTTTGATTTATTTTAGGTCCAAATCATTTTTGATACAATATTATTCTTGAATTTTACTCCACAAAGAAGTATCATGTTGACAATTTGGACATTATTGAATTCTGGATAAATTAAATTATAAATCCTTAAAAATTTATTCTTTTCTTCTTTTAATTGAATTCTTATATCATTGTTATCATCCTCATGCTTCTATTATGTTGAAAGTCATCTATGGCTGTAGTGCATAGATGGACTTGGTATGATTATGACCAGGGATTATTTGGTATAATCATGATCGTAATGTTACAAATGATTTGGTAAAAGTCCTCATTGGCCCATAGTGCATTGATGGACAGTTGTTGGTATGATCATGACCATTGATGAATACACAAATATCCTTGGCCCGTATTGCATGGATAATTTATGATCGTGATACTAAAGAATATCTTTGGCCGTAGTGCAGGGATGATTCGATGATGTGGATTATTTATTAAGTTGAGTCTCAGCAATAAAAGTGATACAAAAACCTTTTAAATCATAGAAGATAGTAGATTGTATACTCAACTTGACTCTTCTAATGGATTGCTTGTTCCGCTGCAGTTAAACTTTATGTTTATTATATTTTATCAGTTTAACACTGTTGAAGGCTAACGGTAAATTATTCTGCATTATCTTAGTCATAATATTTTTTACTGAGCTAGTTGAGCTCACCCTTCGCTTTCATTGTTCTTTTCAAGAAATGAGAATATAGCTGGGACTAGTCGGGGAACAGAGTGACGGTCCAGATGTTTGTATTAGTAGTCCTAGCTATTCTGTGAAATAGTGTGATAATAAATGTATTGATGACTTATTTTGAGTTTGAATACTGTCTAGAAGACAATATTTGTATTAAAACTCACAGCTCATGTTGTATATTTAAGTTTGTATTTGTATTCTGTACCATATATTTGGCGACTCAGAATGGGTGATGTATACCTATTTAACACTGTTTAAGACTAACGATAAATTATTTTGCATTATCTTAGTCATAATATTTTTTACTGGGCTAGTTGAGCTCACCCTTTGCTTTCATTGTTCTCTTCAGGAAATGAGAATATAGCTGGGACTAGTCGGGGAACGGAGTGACGATCCAGATGTTTGCATTAGTAGTCCTCACTATTCTGTGAAATAGTGTGATAATAAATGTATTGAGGACTTATTTTGAGTTTGAATACTATCTAGAAGAGACCATTGAATCACCATTGATCAATAACCAGGAAAATGTGCATTAGGAAGGCAACAATTGTAATAACCCGATATTTTCTATATAAATAAATCATAAATTTTACGTATAATTTTTTTTTATTAAAATAAATATGAATGATATGTGTCAAGGTAATGTGTAATTATAATTATATGTGTGATAAATAAAATTTATTTATTACTTCAATAGTTGCAAATAAAAATTATTGTAAAAAAATGTTGATTATTATAAATTATATTTTTACAATAATTAAGGTTATATTTGAAATGGTTTATTAATTATCTTTCCATGAAATTATATGTGCATATTATTTAAATAATATATGATATGATTTTTTGAATAATTATAATAATTATTTTATTATATAAATTTTATTCAGGTTATTAAGTTAATTATTTTAACTTAATTATAAGGTTAATTATGGCAGATAAAATCAAATATGGAATCCAAACCCTAATTTTGGGTTTTGATCAAGGAATGATAATAATATATAATATTATAATATTTTGATTTTTTAGTGCTATGAATATGTACTGTAAAAATTATACTGTTGATGGATGGTCAATTATGGTATATTGACCAAACCCTAGCATTAATTGATTTAATCTTATTTATCAAATTAAATGGGAAATTCAAGATTATTAAATATTTGTATTATATGATATATGTTCTGTGTAATTTCATGGTATGCTAATTAGGAAACCCTAATTTGAAAATTAAAATCCTAACTGATATTTGTGAACCCTAATTGATAATTGTAAACCTTAATTGCTTAGGTAGCAAGGTTAATTATGTTATTTAAACTCTAATGATCATGATTAATGTAATTAGAAATCCTAATTACAAGTTGTTTACCCTAATTATTAAATTGTTAATCTTAATTACTAAATTATTAACCCTAATTACCAAATTAATGCCTTAATTGCTAATTACTGATCTTAATTATAATTAGTAAATCCTTAAACCTAATTTTTAAGTATATGTGATTAGGAAATCTAAACTAATTTAGAAATCCTAATTTGTGAATTTTAGAAACTAAAAATTTATTTAATTTTTATTTAATTTTTGTGTGCAAACCCTAATTGCTAAATCTTACAAATTCTATGTAATAAACCTTAGGGTTAAACCCTAAGGGTTTGTCAAATACCAAGAATACCATTAAATTAGAAATACAAATGACCAAATTGCCCCTAGTTCCATTATTTTGGCTAATATGTAGGTTTTGACAAATAGGGGAAGTTGGTGACCAAATCCAACCACCCCACATGCTCAATTATATCAGCCAATAGACATTTTGTATCATAAATTCATTGCATCATGTGTTATATATAAGATCAAGAGAGAGAATTATTTAGTTAGCCTCATTTATGCACAAACTCTCTCTCTCTCTCTCTCTCTCTTAAACCAACGAAATACTTTGCTAAAATCAGTCAAGAACCGAGCCCCACTACCATCCCTAACAAATCAGTAGCCTAAGATCAAGATTGTTCAAAGAAAGGTATAAAACCCTAGCTTGAATTCTGTCCAAATTTTGGTTGTTTGATTGTTGAAATTTTTGTTAAAACATGTTAGTTATAATGTCTAATGATGATCTGGGTAGCTAGATGTTGAATCCATAACATCTAGAGGCTCGAATTTGAAGTTTTTCATAATCTGGAAAATTTTTAAAAAGTGGTCTGACAATGAATGTCAGACACCATAGATTTCATTATGTGTACTGTTTTCGTTGTTTGAAAGTTTGTACTTATAGAATGTAGTATGGTCTTTCATCTGAAGTTGAAATCATACCTAGATCTGACTTAAGTTGTAAGATAACCGTGGTCAAACCACGTTGACCGGCCATGACTGGGCATTTCTAGGTAACCCAGAAACTGTCCAGAAAGGGCCTGACAACATATTCAAGCTCTCGGATCTTTCTTGTGTTGGTTGATCTGTGTATGTTGTTGTATCTAGTTTATATTTTAGTCTTTTTACTGCATATTTATTCCTTAAAATCTCCTAAACATCAAATTAATGGAAGTCAGTAGCTGGTCAAAGCAGGAAAGAGAATCACGAACTGAGTTTCTGGGTAACCCAGAAAACTCAAGAACGTGATCTCTGATAGGGTTTAACCAGCCTGGATCATGTGGTTCTATTGTGTTTTTATTTATGTTTTGTGATGGATCTCTTCCTTGACATGTTATCTAGGCACTGCAACATTTAAAGCACAAAAGAATTACAAGATTATCAAGTTGTGGAAGCCCAAAGCTAGCCAGTCGAACTGTTCTTCATTTCTGGGTAACCCAGAAAATGAAGAACAGCTCTGACAGCTTGTTCAAGGCTTCAGATCTCATTGGTTATGCATGTTATAAGCATATTTTTTGCTGGATCTTGTAGTCTTACATTTTCTCTACATGATCTGACCAAAACCGAGTCCAGAAACACTTAACACACTAAATTCCACTCGGTCAAACTAACAAGCCCGGTCACTGACATGTTTTCTGGGTTTGCATGAAGAACACCAAGAACACCTATAACGACGGTTCTGTCGCTATAGGTGGTCTTTAGCGACAAATAGTATTTTAATTTTCGGAAATTAATTAATAAATAGAAAAAAATAGTTTTTAATTATTAAAAATACAAAATAAATTATTAAAAATTATTTTAAATTCTAAAAATTAGTTTTTAATTATTTTAAATATATTTCATAAATATTTAATATTTTAGGAATATTAAAAGTATTTAATTTATTTAATTATAATATTAAATAAATTATTTAAAAATAATTTTAATATTTGACAAATCATTTAAAATTATATTATGGTATAAGAAAATAATTTAAGTTATTTTTGATAACTTTTAATATTATGTGATAATTTTCATTAATAAATAAATATTAATGATAATTAAGTTATTTATTAAATGAATTAAATAAATGAATTAAAAATGATTTTATTAAATTAAAAATTATTTTAAATATGAATAAGGTATTTAAAAATATTTTAAGCTATAAAATATAACTTTTAATATTTAAAGGTAAATTTCATTAATTAATTATTATTAATGATATTAAAGTTATTTAATAATTATATTAAATAATTTAGTTTAAAAATGATTTTAATATTATAATAATCATTTTAAATGAAAATAAAGTATTTAAAGATATTTTAAGTTATAAACTATAACTTTTAATATTTAAAGGATAATTTTATTAATAATTTAATATTAATGATATATTAATGATATTAAATTTATTTAATAATTATATTAAATAAATAGTTTTAAAATTGTTTTATTTATTTAAAATTCATTTAAAAAGGATACAAATGAATTAAAAATATTTTAAGTTGTAATTAATAACTTTTAATATTTGGATAATGATAAATTAATATTTAAATATTAATGGTAATTATTTAATAATGATTTTTAAATGTTTTAAAAATCATTTAAGGGTAATATAAATATTTTAAAAATATTTTAAGTTATTATTAATAACTTTAATATTTGGCAATGGTTTCATTAATAGTTTATTATTAATTAAATATTAATGATAATAGAATTGTTTAATATTTAAATCATTTAATAATGATTCTGATATTTCAAAAATTATGATAAATGATAATAATTATTTAAAAATTATTATAAGGTCATGAAAAATGTTATAACTGGTGTTTAAGATATCTAAGTGGATATTGTATAACTGTATAGAGTCATAGACTCGATAATTACCCGATAAAGTTGTCGGTAGACCGACATATTTCAGAAATTGATCTGGACTTAGATAGATTGACTGGATAACTGTTTATTTGTGATTCAATAGTGTTAAAGTTATGTGACAATGTGATTAGGAATGTGCTGACTGCAATAAGCAGTATTATATGATATAATATATTATTATAATCAGACAATGATCTATTTAATGATAGGACTTGATAGAAAAGATATATCTAAGTTGTGTAAGCAGCAGACAAGGCAAGTATCTAACCCTTTGCATTTACTTTATGCTAAGGACATGCGTAAGATAATATCTGAACTGTTTAAATATTTCAACCTTTGTATATACTTATGCAATGATTCTGTATAAGTAAGCTATTAAGCAATAATTATTGTACAATTTCCTTTATCCTGTTAATATTGATCAAGTTATTTATTCTGTTTGTTAATTTCTATAACATGGTTATACAAGTGTTCCCACTTGGATAATCATTATATTTTATCACATGTTGATACATACTTATAGTTGCCTAGTATGTATACATTGAAATAAAAGTCGTCTAAGCTATTTGATCCAGCTAGACATAAATTTAAAGTTGTTGTTGAACAAGATAAAAACTTATCCAACCGAATTGTTTTGGTATGGATTCAAGACTATCATGAACATCCTAATCATGGGAAATTTTTATGCGCTAAGGCGGACAAAGGATGAACGATAATATTGTTCTAGTAATGTAGTATTGATCAATACAGGGTACAACGGGGCTGATCACCCTCCGTGCCCGTAAGCAATGCCGGTTTACAGATGAATTTCTGTTTAACCTTTTCGAAAATAGAAAATAATGTTCATAGTCTGTCAACTGATTCTCATTTATAGTCAATACGTAGTTTCAAATATTTGAAATCGAAATGACATGTTGTTGATTATTGGTTCAGCTTACTTCACAACTGTTGATCCGTTGTAGAAGTATCTTTCAAAGAAAACATTTAATCCTTTCAGTTAACTATTATTGTTGCTATTACTTGCTGGGCACTCGAATGCTCATTTTTGCTTAATTTTAAATGTTTTCAGCTAAGTGTGAACAACCCGAAGAAGGGAAAGTTGCTGACTAAATGTTTAAGCTATTCTATGTAATAGTCTGACTTTATGATAAGGATAATAAATATTATTATTATTATCATGTAATGAATGTTTAAAGGTTTCGTACTTGGGAACTAAACTCTGATAATATGTAAATTAAGTTTGAAAGTCTATATTATTGTTATTATTATTAGTATTATTCCGCTCATAGAAATGGTATCGTGAAGCACCGAGTTCGGGTTCAAGTACCTGGATTCGGGGGCGTTCACAGAATGATATCAGAGCTATAGGATTAGAAACCTTAGGTGGGATAGACCTTAGGCTATAACCTTAGAACAGAGGGAAACGTTGAAAATATAAATAACTCATATAGAGTTTAAAAATAGATGAATCGGATAAATTCATCGTCAAACAAACTAAAAGATAACTTATATAAAACCTTTATGTGTTATGTGTATATATTCTATGCTAATCAGGATAATTTGTGTGTGTAGATGTCAGGTGAAAAAGGATTAGGATACCCTTGGATTGTAAAGAAGAAGCCGATATCAAAGCCAATAGCTGAAATAGAGGCTCAAAGTGAAAGCAACCTCGATGAGGTGGTTATTGTGGAGAATGTCGTACCAGATCCGAAAATGGTGGAACTAATCGACAGTGATTCAGACACTGAAGTTGGAGCTGACCAAGCATCAACCGAATTGCAGAATCTGCGGGACCAGGTTTCCTCTTTGGAACGGTTGTGGGAAATAGAAAAATTACTAAATAGCCAACTGCAGAAAGCATTAATTGAAATAATGGAAGAACAAGATAAGCTTAAAATCCAAATTGACCAAATAGGTGCTAAAAACAACAAGTCAAGTGCAGCTTTGAACAAGGAGGGAAAAAGAAAAATGAATGATCGTGATCCTGATAACAACCAAGGGAACTTTAAACACATAAAAAAATGTACAAACTGTGACAAGAAGCATGAAGGTATATGCAGGAAAGGCGAAAATGTTTGCTACAATTGTGGACATGGGGGACATTTTTCTCCTCAGTGTCCCAATCCTAAGAAGTGTGTTTTTTTATCTGTGGGATAGAAGGTCATCAAGCAAAAAGTTGTCCTCGATCAAGAAAAAAGCGTAGTGAATAGGTAATATAGGTTCTGTTGTGTAGGTTTGTTTAATATTATATGTGTGCTTAGTATGTTTGTGTAATGTAATATTCTCAACTTTTGTGTTAATCAAAGTTGTAAATCCCGACTCTTGTGGTCACAAAGGGATAGTATTATGGGCTATGTTATGTAAATTACTTTGAATAAATGTGAAATGGATTTATGCTTGAGTAATGAAACAAGTTTAATTTATTAAACTTATATGATAAGGTTTAGAATGTAAGTTAAATTATGTTTTATTTAACCAAATAATGCCGCCACGACGACAAACCCATAATCAAAGGGCAGAAGTGTAAGACCCCAAATAATTAATAAATGAAATTTAATTTCCTTTAATTATTATTTTGAATAGTAAGGGTTGATTTGATTAATGAGGATAGTTATGGGTAAAATATGCAAATATTTCAAAATATACAAGTGGTTATAAAATATTCATTGTTGTCGGGGAATATTCATTTGGTCGTGGAATATTCGTACTGTCGGGGAATATTCGTACGACGGCGCAGCCATGTATGGGCCCCATAACGGAAAGCGATTGGAGGAAGAAAACGACAAATATAAGTTGTTTAAAAATAACGGCGTAGTTGTTACCGTCTACACTGTTGGAATACCCGGTGGTTAAAATACAGTAATACGCGTTGTTGCACAGTAGCACACGGTATTGTACAGTATTTTCAATTATTAATCCTTACGTAAGAAGGCACTACTCAATAATTTCTACAGGAGTTACTGTTCATTACTTTATTGATTCAATAATTGCTGCGTTGATATTTATATTATTATTGTTTCAATAATTGACATTGCACAGTATTTTCCATTATCAGATCAATAATTCATATTATTTGAATAATATTATCAGATAACATTATTGGCAATGTCTAGAAAGTTCTGTCAAGGAGAGGTTTGGTCATCTAATTGCGCGCCAGTAAGAAGAAATCCTTATTGGAAAGTCCCCTCTATCCTGGGAACGGCCTGGTTGTCAGTACTGTGATTCTGTAATATTATTTTTAATAATTAATTATTGATTATTATGATAAAGAAAATATTTATTTTATGTGGATATAGAAGGAGAAATTTTTTAATGTGACAATTGTTGAAAATTAATATTTTATCTTTTTCTGATAAAATAATTTATTTAAATATATTATTTTAATAATATATTAACGATGATATTTTTACAATGAATGTGGGATATATGAATATATGAGGAGGTAGAGTATTTTTGTGACATCAAATGTTTAACACATGTTTTGTGTGTCGGTAGACATAATTTTTGACCGAAAATTGAGTATAGACTGTAAAATCACCCGTTTGTGGATTTCGGTCAATTTCTGTTTGGAATTTGGAAAAAGTTTCTTCTGCAAAGTTGTAGAGAATGGAATTTCCCATGGAAAGTCGCGAGATTCGAATTTTCTGACAAATGAGCTATTTATTGTGAATTATTGAAGTTTCGGGGTTCCGAAATAATTGATTTTTGAAAGTTTTAATTATTATTTTCAACAAAAACTTTTTTCAAAGGTTGGTGGGCATCTTTAACATGTGTTTGATGGCTAAAATCAGATTCCTTGGTGGTTGGCTTGAATGTTTTGTAAATATTAATATTATATTAATTTAGTCTCCTTTGGCGTTCTAACATTTTCCTATAAATAGAGGGCTAAGTTAGAATTGAAAATCACACCAGAAACAAAGTTTTCTCTCTTTCTCTCTCTATATTATCGAGCGTATTCTTGTGAGTATACTTTGAGTGTTGCTATACGGTGCGAGTTTCTGTCAGCACTATACCGAAATTAAGTCAGAAGTACGGCTATTTTGAGGTAAGGGATGTTATTTTCTTCTTAAATGATATTATTTTCTTCAATATCATTATGCCGAAATATTGGTGAACGCTTTTATCAAATTTGGAACTTTTTGTGTCGGAGTTACTATTCACGTATACGGTACTATTCACGTATACGGCACTATTCACGAATACGGCACTATTCACAGAAAAATTATTTTTTTTTCTTTTCGTCCAAAATATCTATTGTGGATACTAGCTTTGATTGTATCCATGTTTTGATCATTCTTGAATTTTACACCACTATGATTATTTTTGAGGTATTTTTGGACATGGATAAAACAAAGTACGAATCCTTAATCCTTAATCCTTGTCATTTTGTTTCACTGGATTCGCTTCTTTAAAAATATTTTTTTATCATCTTTAGTCTTAAAGGATGCTATTATTGAATATCTTTGGCCTGTAGTGCAAAGATGAATGATTTCTGATGAATATCTTTGGCCCGTAGTGCAAAGATGAACAGGTGTTTAGATGAACATGACCAACAAATGAATATCCTTAGCCTGTAGTGCAAGGATGAATATATGATTCAAGATGTGCATTGATTGATGTTACAGGGATAAAAATATTGTTGATGGACTGTTAAATTCATAGACATTAGTAGATTTCATCCTCTACGTAACTCTTCTATGAATTAGTATTTTCCGCTGCGAATATTGATTTAAAACTTGTTGTCTATTGTATTCTATTAGATTTTTCCCTGTTGAAGACTAACGATAATTTGTTGTATATTATCTTAGTCATAATATTCTTTACTGAGCTAGTTGAGCTCACCCTTTTCCTTTTTGTTCCATTTTTCTTCTCAGAAGACGAGAATATAGCGGGTACGAGTCGGGGTATGAATTGATGGTTCTTGAGAGAGTTGTTTAGTAGTCCTCACCATTTTTGTAAAATAATATATCAATAATTGTATTGAGGACATAGTTGGGTATGTATATTTTCTAGATGACAATGTTTGTATTCAAACTCATAGTTTATGGGTTGTAAAAGTTGTAGTTGTTTCTGTACCATGTATTTGGCGACTCAAAATGGGTTGGATGGAATGGACCTATTTTGGGGGCGTCACAGTTGGTATCAGAGCTTAGGGATATGATCTCTGGAGGAGATCGGGGAATAGAACTAGGAGGGGAGAGACGAATAAATCCTTCGCTAGTGTGTCCTACCTAAGCTTATTTGTTAGTTGGTCAGTATATAAGGATATTATGTGATATATTGATTTCCTTAATTAACCCTTGTTTTATGACAGTATTTGAGAATGTCGACTGAGAATATTAACAATGGAAATGAGACCGTGGAGACGCCTGTACTCACCAACGAGGAGAACGTGCAACAGGCTGGCAATGTTCCTCCTGTGAACAACACCACTGATCAGACGATGAACGACGCAATGTTTAGAAGCTTTTTGCAGTTCATGCAAAATCAGACGAGGGAGACTTGTGTTCAAAATACAGGAGGAAATGATAATAATTCACGGGTTGTCACAGCCAAGCAGTTCAAAGAGTTGGGACCACCAGAATTTAAGGGAAAGCCAGATCCGATCATGGCAGAGACATGGGTCAAGCAAATTACCAAGA
Source organism: Panax japonicus (assembly GCA_020205505.1). NCBI lineage: Eukaryota > Viridiplantae > Streptophyta > Magnoliopsida > Apiales > Araliaceae > Panax > Panax japonicus. Next base: position 15,163,801 of record CM035111.1, read on the forward strand.
TATTCGATGTCTTGGGATGCACGGAGGAACAGAAGGTTCCATTCGCCACCTTTATGTTTCGTGGCGAGGCAGACTACTGGTGGGAGTCTGTAAAGCGTACCCATCCAGCCGCACTCAGCATGTCTTGGGAGACGTTTCAGAAACTATTTAATGACAAATACTTTCCTGAAAGTGTTCGTCATATGAAGGAAGTGGAGTTCATCAGATTAGAACAAAATAATATGACGGTGTCTCAGTACGAGGCAAAGTTTGCAGAGTTATCCAGGTTTGCACCTCATTTGGTGGAGAATGAGGAACGTATGACGCGGATGTTTCTGAGAGGTTTGAAACCCGGCATACGACAATATCTCATCTCTCATAAATTTTCTCTCTATTCAGATGTTGTTAACAGGGCTCAATTGTTGGAGCGAGATAACGAGTACGGTCAACCGAGGTACCACAATCAGGATCATACCGGAGATAGCAGTCAACAAAATAACGATAACCAGTGGAGAAAGAAAAAGACGGACAAAAATGGTAACCACTTTGGTGGTAATCATGGCCATGAAAATAGAAGAAGCGAGTCAGGAGGAGATTTTAAAAAGAGGAGATTTAACAACGACCATGTGAAGACGACAGTGCCGGCAGCAACTGGTTCTAAGGGAGGAGAAAGACCACCGGTTATATGCTATAAGTGCGGGAAAGAGGGACATATCAGTCCAAATTGCCCACAACAGTTCAAGGTATGCTATAATTATGGAAAGGAAGGACATATCGCTCGAGATTGTACGGTAGCGAAACCTAGTTCAGCGGGGACGGTGACTCAAAAGACTGTCCCAGAAAAGCCAAAGTCAATGGTTCCTAGAAGAGCGTTTGTTGTGACTGGTCAACATGCGAGGACCCCAAACGAGGTGATCATTGGTAAGCTATTTATAAATTCTTGTGAAGTTTATACCTTACTTGATACCGGTGCTACCCATTCATTTATCTCTCCTGCTTGCGCTCAACGTTTAAACTTGACTCCGGAGAAATTAGACTTTGACCTATCTGTGGAAACTCCGTTAGGAGAAACTTTCATCACATCCACTGTTTATAAATCTTGTTTCATTCAAGTTGGCACCATCACCTTACCTGTTGACCTGATCTCTTTAAAGATACTTGCTTTTGATGTGATTTTAGGGATTGATTGGTTAACTACTCATCATGCCAAAATTGATTGTTTTCGTAAGGTTGTTAGTTTTCATATTCCTAATCAACCTGTTGTTCGAATTCAGGCAACTAAACCATTAAAATCAATCACTGTCATATCTAATCATAAAGCTATTCGTTTATTGAAAAACGGATGTCAAGCTTTCTTAGCCCATGTTATGGATTTGAATAAAGACACGTCAAAATTGAATAATATTCCTGTTGTTATTGACTTTCCTGACGTATTTCCTGAAGAACTTCCCGGTCTACCCCCAGAACGTGAAGTTGAATTCTTTATTGATCTTGAACCTGGTACAAAGCCCATTTCTAAAACCCCATATCGAATGGCTCCTATTGAACTTCAGGAGTTAAAAGTCCAACTACAGGAGTTATTGGACATCGGTTTCATTCGTCCTAGTACATCTCCTTGGGGTGCTCCTGTTTTATTCGTAAAGAAGAAAGACGGGAGTATGCGACTTTGTATTGACTATCGGGAATTGAACCATGTCACCATCAAGAATAGGTATCATCTACCTCGTATTGATGACTTGTTTGACCAGTTGCAAGGAGCACAATTCTTTTCAAAAATCGATCATTGTTCTGGATATCATCAACTGAAAATTAGAACTGAGGATATTCCAAAGCCTGCCTTCAGAACTCGGTATGGGCATTATGAATTCTTAGTCATGTCTTTTGGATTGACTAATGCTCCTGCTGCTTTCATGGATATGATGAACCGAGTATTCAAGGATTATTTGGATCAATTCGTTGTTGTCTTTATTGATGACATCCTCATATATTCCAAAAGCCGTGAAGATCATGAGCACCATTTGAAGCTGGTACTCCAAAGACTTCGTGAAAACAAGTTATATGCTAAGTTAACGAAATGCGAGTTCTGGCTTGAGGAAGTAGCATTCCTTGGGCACGTGGTGTCAAAAAATGGAGTATCTGTTGACCCGACGAAGATTGAAGCAATACAAAGTTGGGAGCAACCGAAGTCGGTCACTGAAGTACGTAGCTTTTTGGGCTTAGCTGGTTATTATCGGAGATTCGTGGAAGGGTTTTCTCGAATTGCTACTCCATTAACTCAGCTAACTCGGAAGGATACAAAATTCGTATGGAGCGAGGAATGCGAGAAGAGTTTCCAAGAGCTTAAGAGGAGACTTATTTCGGCACCTGTCCTAACAATACCATCTAGTTCGGATGGATTTGTTATCTACAGCGATGCTTCGGGTAAAGGGTTAGGATGTGTTCTCATGCAACGTGGGAAAGTCATAGCCTATGCCTCGCGACAACTTAAAGAGTATGAGAGGAATTATCCTACTCATGATCTAGAGTTGGCAGCAGTCGTTTTCGCGCTAAAGATCTGGAGGCACTATCTATACGGGGAGAAAGTGGAGATATATTCAGATCATAAAAGCCTCAAATATTTCTTCACGCAGAAAGAACTCAGCATGCGGCAACGACGTTGGCTCGAGTTGTTGAAAGATTACGACCACACTATTCAATACCATCCTGGAAAAGCGAACGTGGTAGCTGACGCATTGAGTAGAAGATCATGTGCAGGAATGAGTGCAATGATGTCAAGTATAAGCATAGAGCCAACTTTAATAGAAAAACTTAAGGTTGCTCAAGCCACCGATCCGGAGCTGATGCATATGAAGACGAAAGTACAAGAAGGTGCCATTCCAGAAGCAAGAATTGATGAAGAAGGAATACTTCGAGTCCACTCCAGACTTTGTGTTCCTAATGATTCTGATTTGAAGTACAAGATCATGATGGAGGCACACAATACACCGTTTTCAATTCATCCTGGAAGTACCAAAATGTATCGTGATCTTCGACATACATTTTGGTGGAACAATATGAAGAGAGAGATTGCAAAGTTTATTTCAACGTGTTTAACTTGTTAACGTGTAAAGGCGGAGCATCAAGTGCCAAAGGGTCCATTGCAACCACTTGAGATTCCGAAATGGAAGTGGGAACACATTACTATGGATTTCGTTACGGGTCTTCCTACGGTTTCTCAAGGCATCAATGCTATTTGGGTTATTGTTGATAGATTAACCAAGTCTGCTCATTTCTTACCGATACGGGAGACTTATTCCCTTGAACGTCTTGCTCAAATGTACGTAAATGAGATTGTAAGATTGCATGGCATGCCAGTATCCATAGTTTCGGATCGTGACCCAAGATTTACTTCAAGATTTTGGGTTAGCTTGCAAAAAGCTATGGGTACGGAGTTACGATTAAGTTCGGCATACCATCCTCAAACGGACGGACAATCAGAGAGGACTATTCAAACTCTTGAAGATTTATTAAGACTCTGTGTCCTAGACTTCAAGGGCAGTTGGGATAAATATTTACCATTGGTGGAATTCTCCTACAACAACAGTTATCAGGCAAGCATTGGTGTGGCCCCATTTGAAGCATTGTATGGACGAAAGTGTCGCTCTCCAGTATGTTGGGACGAGGTGGGTGAAGCAACATTGTTGGGACCCGAGTTAGTACGTATGACTACGGAGAAGATCCAAACGATTCGACAACGTATACAAACGGCACAAGATCGACAAAAGAGTTATGCGGAATCTTCATTGAAAGGACGTAGAATTTAGTGTTGGGGATCATGTATTGTTGCGTGTTGCCCCATGGAAGGGAGTTACAAGATTCGGGAAGAGAGAAAAGCTTAATCCACGATTTATTGGTCCATTTCAAATTCTTGATCGAGTAGGTAATGTAGCCTATAGACTCGCGTTACCTCCAAGTATGTCTCGTGTTCATAATGTTTTTCATATATCTGTGCTTCGTAAATATGTGAAAGACCCGAACCACGTCATTGAGTTAGAACCGGACGAGATAGCCGAAGATTTAACGTATGAGGAGGTACCTGTCAAGATCTTGGATAGGAAGGAGCATGTCCTACGCACGAAGGTAATACCACAAGTTAAAGTTTTGTGGAGGAATCATGCTATAGAGGAAATGACCTGGGAGTTGGAAACGGAAATGAAAGCGAGGTATCCTCACCTTTTCGAAACACCAGGTACGTATTTCAATTTCGAGGACGAAATTTCATAAGGAGGGGAGGTTGTAAGACCCCAAATAATTAATAAATGAAATTTAATTTCCTTTAATTATTATTTTGAATAGTAAGGGTTGATTTGATTAATGAGGATAGTTATGGGTAAAATATGCAAATATTTCAAAATATACAAGTGGTTATAAAATATTCATTGTTGTCGGGGAATATTCGTTTGGTCGTGGAATATTCGTACTGTCGGGGAATATTCGTACGACGGCGCAGCCATGTGTGGGCCCCATAACGGAAAGGGATTGGAGGAAGAAAACGACAAATATAAGTTGTTTAAAAATAACGGCGTAGTTGTTACCGTCTACACTGTTGGAATACCCGGTGGTTAAAATACAGTAATACGCGTTGTTGCACAGTAGCACACGGTATTGTACAGTATTTTGAATTATTGATCCTTACGTAAGAAGGCACTACTCAATAATTTCTACAGGAGTTACTGTTCATTACTTTATTGATTCAATAATTGCTGCGTTGATATTTATATTATTATTGTTTCAATAATTGACATTGCACAGTATTTTCCATTATCAGATCAATAATTCATATTATTTGAATAATATTATCAGATAACATTATTGGCAATGTCTAGAAAGTTCTGTCAAGGAGAGGTTTGGTCATCTAATTGCGCACCAGTAAGGAGAAATCCTTATTGGAAAGCCCCCTCTATCCTGGGAACGGCCTGGTTGTCAGTACTGTGATTCTGTAATATTATTTTTAATAATTAATTTTTGATTATTATGATAAAGAAAATATTTATTTTATGTGGATATAGAAGGAGAAAATTTTTAATGTGACAATTGTTGAAAATTAATATTTTATCTTTTTCTGATAAAATAATTTATTTAAATATATTATTTTAATAATATATTAACGATGATATTTTTACAATGAATGTGGGATATATGAATATATGAGGAGGTAGAGTATTTTTGTGACATCAAATGTTTAACACATGTTTTGTGTGTCGGTAGACATAATTTTTGATCGAAAATTGAGTATAGACTGTAAAATCACCCGTTTGTGGATTTCGGTCAATTTTTGTTTGGAATTTGGAAAACTTTTCTTCTGAAAAGTTGTAGAGAATGGAATTTCCCATGGAAAGTCGCGAGATTCGAATTTTCTGACAAATGAGCTATTTATTGTGAATTATTGAAGTTTCGGGGTTCCGAAATAATTGATTTTTGGAAGTTTTAATTATTATTTCAACAAAAACGTTTTTTCAAAGGTTTGTGGGCATCTTTAACATGTGTTTGATGGCTAAAATCAGATTCCTTGGTGGTTGGCTTGAATGTTTTGTAAATATTAATATTATATTAATTTAGTCTCCTTTGGCGTTCTAACATTTTCCTATAAATAGAGGGCTAAGTTAGAATTGAAAATCACACCAGAAACAAAGTTTTCTCTCTTTCTCTCTCTATATTATCGAGCGTATTCTTGTGAGTATACTTTGAGTGATGCTATACGGTGCGAGTTTCTGTCAGCACTATACCGAAATTAAGTCAGAAGTACGGCTATTTTGAGGTAAGGGATGTTATTTTCTTCTTAAATGATATTATTTTCTTCAATATCATTATGCCGATATATTGGTGAACGTTTTTATCAAATTTGGAACTTTTTGTGCCGGAGTTACTATTCACGTATACGGTACTATTCACGTATACGGCACTATTCACGAATACGGCACTATTCACAGAAAAATTATTTTTTTTTCTTTTCGTCCAAAATATCTATTGTGGATACTAGCTTTGATTGTATCCATGTTTTGATCATTCTTGAATTTTACACCACTATGATTATTTTTGAGGTATTTTTGGACATGGATAAAACAAAGTACGAATCCTTAATCCTTAATCCTTGTCATTTTGTTTCACTGGATTCGCTTCTTTAAAAATATTTTTTTATCATCTTCAGTCTTAAAGGATGCTATTATTGAATATCTTTGGCCTGTAGTGCAAAGATGAATGATTTCTGATGAATATCTTTGGCCCGTAGTGCAAAGATGAACAGGTGTTTAGATGAACATGACCAACAAATGAATATCCTTGGCCTGTAGTGCAAGGATGAATATATGATTCAAGATGTGCATTGATTGATGTTACAGGGATAAAAATATTGTTGATGGACTGTTAAATTCATAGACATTAGTAGATTTCATCCTCTACGTAACTCTTCTATGAATTAATATTTTCCGCTGCGAATATTGATTTAAAACTTGTTGTCTATTGTATTCTATTAGATTTTTCCCTGTTGAAGACTAACGATAATTTGTTGTATATTATCTTAGTCATAATATTCTTTACTGAGCTAGTTGAGCTCACCCTTTTCCTTTTTGTTCCATTTTTCTTCTCAGAAGACGAGAATATAGCGGGTACAAGTCGGGGTATGAATTGATGGTTCTTGAGAGAGTTGTTTAGTAGTCCTCACCATTTTTGTAAAATAATATATCGATAATTGTATTGAGGACATAGTTGGGTATGTATATTGTCTAGATGACAATGTTTGTATCAAACTCATAGTTTATGGGTTGTAAAAGTTGTAGTTGTTTCTGTACCATGTATTTGGCGACTCAAAATGGGTTGGATGGAATGGACCTATTTTGGGGGCGTCACATCAGACTACAACTTTAAAGCAACAAACTGACCAATTAACAAACAACAGCAAGATTCATGAACTGCAAAAACGTTGTCAGACACGATCTGGGTTTCTAGGTTGCCCAGAAACCAGATTTCTTGAATGGTCAAACGACCTTTGGACCGCTCATATCTTTTGATCTATACATGGTATGAGGTTTATTCCACTTCCAGATCCTAGTCCTCATGATATAGAACACATCTATGACATCAAACACAAGATATAATTAACACACAAAGATCTATGGACCCTGACATTCGGCTGTCAGGTCCAAATTTTCCAGATTTCCAGATTTCTATAAACATTAAATCCGAGGCCTCTAGGTGTTATGGATCTATGATCCAACAACCCAGATCTCTAATTGACACCTTATAACACATATTTGCACAATCAATTGCAACAATTAACAAGGAAATCGAAGGATTTCAAAATTTGAGATTTTATACCTTTTATGCTTGATTTTCGATTTTCTGATCCTTTGATCTGTTTCTGGCTTGCTGATTCTTGATTATAGATCATCTTATCTCACTCTCTCACTCCAAATTCGAATTTCTAGAGAGAGGAGAGTTTGGGAGAAATGAAATAAAGTGACCCCCCTTTCTCTCTCTTAGTCTTTTATATTAACTTGATTCAATGAATGTGGCTGCTGATTTGGGCTGATTTGCTGGATTTGTCAAAGGCTAGGCTAGAATAGCACTAGGGTTGTTCACCAAACCCAAGATCTTGGTAAGATTTGCAAGCAACTAAAATAATGCACAAAAAGGGAAATTTTGACATTTCTATTTTATTCTAGATTTTCCAATTCATGAAACCCTTAGGGTTTAGGGTTTGAGCATACTAAGATTTAGAGTTTGGACAATTTAGGGTTTAGGTTTTAACCCTTAACTTGTAATTTACTTTCTAACATTTCCAAATTTCGATTTTCAAATAGAAAATTAACATTTTTAACTTATAATTAGTATTACTAATTATATTAAAATTCCTTAATCATACTTTAATCTTACTAATTAGGATTAATAATTTCTAATTAAAATTGCTAATTACGCGATTATGGTTAAAATCACGGATTAGGGTTTATAACCCAATAATTAGGGTTGTCTAATAGAAAATTTATTTTTCTAATTTTAGAAATTAATCTCGTAATTAGATTAGAATTTTCTAATTACTCATAAATTAAAATAATTAGGATTAGGTTTTCCTAATTAGCATTTCTAATTTTAGCAATTAATTCCACAATTGAACAATTAGGGTTCTGACAGAACAATTAGGGTTCCAAAATTTGAAATTAGGGTTTGCTAATTAATCAACCTTTTACCTTAATTAATACTTAATAATACCTCATAAGCATTATAATTCTCTATTAATTCCCAGATTAGGGCTTCAATTTAACAGAATCTGAAACTAGGGTTTGCAGATCTGGCATTAGGGTTTTCAAATAATCAATCGGGTTTCAAATTCAAAATTAGGGTTTTGTAATCAATTTGTTAAGATTAACCCTAATTAATCTTTTAATTATTTACACATATGCCATTAAGTTCCCAATTTAGGGTTTTCAATATTCGAATTAGGGTTTCGGATTTCCGGAACTGAAACTAGGGTTTCCAGAACCGATTTCTAGGGTTTCTTGTTAAACGTTAAGATTTTCTAACCGAACATTGTCGTTCTTAATATATAATTAGGGTTTATCACAGATGTAATTTATCTGGTCAACCCTTGACCCTTAACCACATTCTGTACACAGAATATAACCATATACTCAGATCATAATCACATAACACTTAATCCTGAATAATTCACCTATTTCCTTCACAGAATTTTGAAATCCTCAAAATTCAATCCCAATAACATTAAACGCATACACTTATTTTCTGTCTAGGTCTATTATTGACCTAAAGTCAATCATTTAAGAATTTTAATAAATTCTCCAAATTCTTGGGTGTCACATTCACCCCTCTCTTATAAGAATTTCATCCCGAAATTTGCCTTACACCTTACACCATTCACACATATTATATACTACCCAATACACCACTCACAAGGTAAGAGGTTTAAAATTTTGCTGAGGGGTCATATAGACCATGAACACATAGATTTGACGGTATTTATACCGCAAAACAAAACATTACTTGGTCTGTTTACAATCACAAAGAAGGTAAACTACCATTACTAGAACTTTAGGTGATCAGCATATCGTACGATTAGGTATAATAACGTATTTATTTTTAGCGAATAATTACGCTATTAGATTGGATTTATTTATCCAAACAACATAGTTTACCTCAGTCTTATCATAGGATTCAGTACCAAAACAATTTGGTTCAGGAAATTTCTTTCAATAAACACTTGAGTTTTTGAAAACATTTTTCGAGAATGCCGTCATGATGTCGTACTGTATTACAGTCCGTTGAGGATTTCGTCATTTGATGATTTTATCATGTTACATCATACCATAGTGGAATAGTGACCTTTAAGTCAAATTCACACGAAGTTAATACTGCATTGAGACTCCATCATTTTTATCATCTCTGCACCAGGTCACATGGTACATAAGTGATAAATAAAACATTTTTTTTTAAAGGCACATAGTGCGTATTTAGTTTGAAGTCAAAATTTTGAAATCTGGCATAGATAGGGGTTTAGGAAAACCTAATTCTCCACTAATGATCATTTGCTTAAACATTCTATCTGTTCCCATTATCCTCAATACTCCATTCACACATAACTATACCCAGGTCAGTAAAACCACACTTATGAGTTCATACCTGGCCACAATCATATGAGTTTAAGAAAGGAATCACCCTCTCATTTCATATAATTATGAATCAAAGAATGTCACACAAATATGAGTTTTAAGAACTCGTACTTAACCTTATATACTCTACTTATGGACCTATCTATCTGTCATACACATGAGAAAGGAATCACCCTCTTAACACGCATATAACAATAGCACGACACAAACATTTCAATGATATCATGTCAAAAACTAAGTGGTTGTTAAACCAACTCGGCCACTAATCAATATAGGAAGCTAAGTGAACAATTCCCCTCCCATACAGAGAATTGATCAACCTAACCCACTACATCGACCAGGAAGCTAAGGGATTCTAAAACCAAGTACAAATTCCCCTCCCATACAAGGAATCATACAAATCAGCTGCCGTACATGAGTCCTCAATTGAATCCCCACCTAATACTAACTCCACACTTACTCCATACGAATTTTTATTTAATCCGTATTTACAATTCATGACTCTTTCATGAGTTTTCATAGTACAATTTCATAGTACAACATAGACACAGTATCTTGCTGTAAACTTTTCAATCATCAGACTGATTCTATCCCATATCATAACCTATTAGATCACGGGGTGATCTTATCGTATATATTACGATTCAATACCATGTCTTGATCGTTTCAATCATTAGATTGATTCTTTTCAAGCTGTCATAACCTTTATCAGATCACGGTGGTGATCTTATCGTATATATTACAATTCAATTCTATGACTTGATCGTTTTGTTTTACGATCTTCTATTCCTGCACTTTTCAGGCTCTTTAGACTCAATCTATTCACCATTACTGTCAACTTTATTATCAGAGTTAGGAAACTCTATGCTTTACACCCGCCGAGATTCATCTTTGAATCTTACCGACCAACTAACTCTATGTGAGTTAGTTCTTACCCTAATCACTGCGGTTATTGGTCTCAGGTATTCCTACCTAAGCTTCATAACCAACAGCTCTGATACCAACTGTAGCAACCCCGAATCCGGGCCCCGAATCGCCTCGACTCGTACGCTATTTCTATTACTATTTGAGGAAGATATAAACATAAATTGTTTATACATTACATTACACACTATTCCCCCAAGGCTCGAGTAACCTTAACTTAATACACATTTCTTAAAATATCTATTACACAACATATTTATTACAATACGCTATTACAACTAGCTGCCACTTTATAACCAAGCTGAACTTGGCTTTAATCGTTCCTGTATCCGAAACGCAATCGCTTTATCTGCATATTTATCATAATATAGCAAGGGTGAGCATGAAAGTTGCCCAGCAGTTTATATACAATAAATACAATATATCATGATTGAAAAGTATGAATAATTGGTTGGCTTATAATTCACAATATGATTGTGAACTAGCAGGAACAAATTTTGACATGAACAAGTATTTACATGAACAAACATTTCTGAACCAACTGGTAATGAAGGTGATCAGCCTTTCATACCTGACTATACATGCAGATGTACAGAGTACAATTTTCATGTCAATCAGCAATGATTAACCATACGCTGGAATAAATACTCTTATTAGAGTTGAAGTATGAGAAAACTTGCCTGAACTGTGATACCGCAACGCAATTAATAACGCTTTACCGAAGGACCTATATTAATATATAGATCTTCAATATTAGAATAATATCATCACAGTAATATACTGGTTATATCTATATACACAGCAATACCTAAATCACATAGAACATAACCCTATCAGTCTTTACAACACATAAGACTAGGTATCAAGTCATAACTATTGCAGTCTGAGTTGAACCGATATAATCTAACATCCCGACGTCTAGTCGGACTTTATTCGGTTTAAGTTCTATAAATCTGTCTAACCATTTAACCATTATCCCAGATAATTTCTTATCAGGACAAAACATTTTCCTAGGCTCGTACATAATTTTCGATGATATTACCATTATTAACATTTTTCATCCTTAAAAATGTAGGATTGTAAATAAATTAGGTATACCACTTAATACCTTGATCACATTATATTTATTTAATGATAAATTATAATGTAAATCCCTTGACGTATCTTATTAATTAATTTATAATGTCACAAAGTATTTTTAATACTTTAAATCATATTATATGATGTTTAAACACTTAATTCCATTATCCGGATAATGCTATTAATATTATAAAATATTAATATTTTTCCATGCCAAAATATCAAAAGTTATATTTTATTAACTTAAAATATTTTTATATAACACTTAAATCATTTTATATGATTAGAAAAGCATAATTCTAATTTTCCATAATTTATTAATATAATTATTAAATAAATTAATACCATTAATAATAAATTATTAATGAATTTCATCACAAAATATCAAAAGTTATGGAAAATAACTTAAAATATTTTCTTTTATTAAATATTATTTTCAGATTTTTCATGAATTAAAAACTATTTTTAAATAATTATTAATATTTAATCAAATAAATAAATACCATTTATATTCTAAAATATAAATATTTTGAACTATACTCAAAATAGTTTAAAAAACTATTTTTCAGACTTTAAAATAATTTTCATAATTTATTTTGTATTTTAATAATTAAAAACCATTTTTTTTCTAATTTTAAATCAATTTTTGAAATTAATATATAAACTGTCGCTAAAGGGTCTTTAGGCGACAGAAGTGTCGCTAAATGTGTTCTTCAGGTGTTCTTGTAGTAATCATGTCAGACGCGAGGGTAGGTGGTTTGTACCGGATTTAAAACGTGTTCTGATCGATTCTGGGCTCGTGATTGATTTCATGTTGTAGTATTATGTAATACTACAATCACCAACTTATTTCATGGCCAAACACATCATATGAGCGAGATCTAGGCTCTCAAAATGTCTGACATCGCTGTTCTCATTTCTGGGTTTTCCAGAAAATGAAGAACAGGACGAGGGTTCTATTTTAGATCCTTGTAACTTTCAGTCTAAGCATTGTTAGTTGATATAAAGGTTCTAGTTTATAGTCCTGATGTCAAGGTACAATAAACAATCATCAGATCATCTAAATAACAACGGTTTGAAACACGATTCAAGCCGGTCAAAGTGGCGACCAAGAACTGTTCTTAACAAATCTGGTTTTTCCAGATTGTTCTGAGGCAGGTTCGGTCAACTACATTTGACCATGATTTATTTATGATCCTGATGCAGATCTGGGTGATCTAAAGCTTTTACACGGTAGACCTCATGTCAGACTCCTGACGCTTTAACGCAACCAAAATGACCAAATTAACAACAACAGCAAGATTCATGACCTGCAAAAACGTTGTCAGACACGATCTGGGTTTCTGGGTTGCCCAGAAACCAGATTTCTTGAATGGTCAACGACCTTTGACCGCTCATATCTTTTGATCTATACATGGTATGAGGTTTATTCCACTTCCAGATCCCAGTCCTCATGACATAGAACACATCTATAACATCAAACACAAGATATAATTAACACACAAAGATCTATGGACCCTGACATTCGGCTGTCAGGTCCAAATTTTCCAGATTTCCAGATTTCTATAAACATTAAATCTGAGCCTCTAGGTGTTATGGATCTATGATCCAACAACCCAGATCTCTAATTGACACCTTATAACACATATTTGCACAATCAATTGCAACAATTAACAAGGAATCGAAGGATTTCAAAATTTGAGATTTTATACCTTTTATGCTTGATTTTCGATTTTCTGATCCTTTGATCTGTTTCTGGCTTGCTGATTCTTGATTATAGATCATCTTATCTCACTCTCTCACTCCAATTTTGAATTTCTAGAGAGAGAGTTTGGGAGAAATGAAATAAAGTGACCCCCTTTCTCTCTCTTAATCTTTATATTAACTTGATTCAATGAATGTGGCTGCTGATTTGGGCTGATTTGCTGGATTTGTCAAAGGCTAGGCTAGAATAGCACTAGGGTGTTCACCAAACCCAAGATCTTGGCAAGATTTGCAAGCAACTAAAATAATGCACAAAAAGGGCAATTTTGACATTTCCATTTTATTCTAGATTTTCCAATTCATGAAACCCTTAGGGTTTAGGGTTTGAGCATACTAAGATTTAGAGTTTGGACAATTTAGGGTTTAGGTTTTAACCCTTAACTTGTAATTTACTTTCTAACATTTCCAAATTTCGATTTTCAAAATAGAAAATTAACATTTTTAACTTATTAGTATTTACTATTATATTAAAATTCCTTAATCATACTTTAAATCTTACTAATTAGAATTAATAATTCCTAATTAAAATTGCTAATTACGCGATTATGGTTAAAATCACGGATTAGGGTTTATAACCCAATAATTAGGGTTTCTAATAGAAAATTTAATTTTCTAATTTTAGAAATTAAATCTCGTAATTAGATTAGAATTTTCTAATTACTCATAAATTAAAATAATTAGGATTAGGGTTTCCTAATTAGCATTGCTAATTTTAGTAATTAATTCCACAATTGAACAATTAGGGTTTCTGACGGAACAATTAGGGTTCCAAAAATTTGAAATTAGGGTTTGCTAATTAATCAACCTTTTACCCTAATTAATACTTAATAAATACCTCATAAGCATTATAATTCTCCATTAATTTCCCAGATTAGGGCTTCAATTTAACAGAATCTGAAACTAGGGTTTGCAGATGACATTAGGGTTTTCAAATAATCAATCGGGTTTCAAATTCAAAATTAGGGTTTTGTAATCAATTTTTTAAGATTAACCTAATTAATCTTTTAATTATTTACACATATGCCATTAAGTTCCCAATTTAGGGTTTTCAATATCCGAATTAGGGTTTCGAATTTCCGGAACTGAAACTAGGGTTTCCAGAACCGATTTCTAGGGTTTCTTGTTAAACGTTAAGATTTTCTAACCGAACATTGTCGTTCTTAATATATAATTAGGGTTTATCACAGATGTAATTTATCTGGTCAACCCTTGACCCTTAACCACATTCTGTACACAGAATTAACCATATACTCAGATCATAATCACATAAACACTTAATCCTGAATAATTCACCTATTTCCTTCACAGAATTTTGAAATCCTCAAAATTCAATCCCAATAACATTAAACGCATACACTTATTTTCTATCTAGATCTATTATTTGACCTAAAGTCAATCATTTAAGATTTTAATAAATTATCCAAATTCTTGGGTTGTCACAGCGATTACACAGACCCTTACTACTTCCAATGATCATAACATGAGTATACTCATCTAATTCAGTCCATTTTCGATTTATAGGTTTGTAACTCATAAAACTACAACATACTAAATACCCATCAACTAACATAAATATTAACTAACCTTAATATGAATTACAACTCATGTTCATTCTAATTGTTCATATTTTGACAATTTAACGAATTCGTTCACTACGAATTCGTTTCTTGACCATTTCGATTCATTCAACTTTCATTATTTGTAATTCAACAGACTAACAACATATATCATCAATTTAATATTATATCATGACTTCATCATAAATTTTGATTCCAAAACAAGCCCTAATGTATATATCAATAAAACTCAATTTCTTCATTCTAAATCATGTTTCATGGATTTGAATTCTGAAAATCATTTCTAGATAACAACTAAACGATTATAAACATAACAACACACACACACACCCACACACACATAATAATATATATATATATAACATAATTAGCAATTCGTCCAACTAAATTTTCAAATTTAAAGGATAACTCAAGAACACACAAACTAAGATGAAACTAGGTATTTACTTCTTAATTCTTGTTTAGCTTTTTTAGGAGATGTTAGAGAATTTCTACTTCCTTCTTGTTTTCAAGGATTTCTCTTCCAATTGCCTCCCAATTCCTCTCTAGAGTTCTCACTTCCTCTGTATTTCTCTTCTAGCTTTAGCCTTAGGCTTTAGGAAAAAAACACGTAACCTTCATATAACTGAAATAAACATAATGCGTATACATTATGGCCTATTAGTTACAATAACAAAGGGTCACTAGGCCATGTTTGGCTAGCACCCAAAATATCCTTTTTAATTTAATTTTTTTTTTTACATCCTTCTTATCATATGATACCCTTGTCACACCATTAACTATTTGAATTGAATTAATCTCAATTCATTAATAATTCAATTAAACCTTACTAATAAAATTATAGCTTCTATTTAGCGAATATAATTATAATTTTATTTAACAATCATTAATCCTCTAATTTAATTACTTAATTAAATTAGAAAATCACCAACACATTAACGTAATAAATATGCACAAATTATATAATTATTTATCATCAATTTATTTAATATCATCATAGTTAAATAAATTATTCCATAATAATTTTCATTGAATATTTATTTTAATCCATAAATATTTCAACTAAAATACTTATTTTACTTGATAAATATTTCAATTATTTACGATCTCACAATCATAACATATTAACATATACATTATATGTAACATAATTACTCTATCATATCAATAATAAGTTTATTTATTAAATTCTTATTTAATAATTTTCAAAAATTCGCGTTGTCACATCCTTCCCTCCTTATAAGGATTCCGTCCTCGGAATCACCGAAACCCTACCTTACTCAGGTTTTCATCATATCTCTTCGTTGAATAACTTCAACACATTATCTTAATCTAGTTTTATTTTTTACTCCCACCATTATTCTAATAAATTCTTGTAGTTTTATTTCATAACTTTCACTTGAACTCAATTATATTTGAGTATTATATATTATTTAATCATTTCCTTTTTAAGGATCATTATCATAAACTCAGGATATTACATTCACCCATTCTTCTAAGAATTTCGTCTCGAAATATTTATTAATCATCAGTCATTCAATCTATCAAATAGATTTTATGTTAATACTTTATTCATTCATTGGGTTCTATAACCACTTTTTTCCACAAAGTTTTTCTACAATTATTAAACTTTTTTATTAAAGTTTACATTATTCTTTGATAATCCATCTCCTTCTCATTTCAAAATTTCTTTTCTCACTTATTCAATATATTTATCATTCAGTGTCGCATTCTAGACTCACTTCTTTCTAAGGAATATCATCCTTACCATATTCATCTTTAGAATAGCAAGAATCTTCCACAATTGCTCAATAATTGGGAAGTATTATGAATAACTCAGGAATTTAAAAGATTCTAAATCATACTGAGGGTCACAAGACCTTGAACTACGTTCCCAGGTTATCAAGTATATCTCGACTTGAACTTTAACAGTCATACGACTATATGGACCTCCGTATTATGGTGTTAAGACATTCGTACATATATTGTGCACAAACATTTCAGCGCAAAGTGTAAACTAAATGTAACCTCTAATAAAAGAGTTGTTCATCTCAGAATTTAGAGTTCAAGCATTCAACTGAGGGTCTGACCGCAAACTATGTCCACAGTTATAAGTAATCTTTCAACTTTAACTTTAACAGTCATAAGACTATAAGGACTCCAAGTACTTAGGGGGATCAATCCTTCGTACATGTATATGCACAAACATTTTAGCGCAAAGTATAAATAAGTGTAACCTAATATTAAGGTTGTTCATCTCAGTTTTCAACATCTGAATCCGGAACAAAACAATTTGGTTGGCATAACTTATCAAGAAACTCTTGAATTTCATGAACATTTTTTAATATTCATCTAGCTGAATCAAATAGCATAGACCTCTATAATCATTTGGACATTAATCAAAATATGCATATACATGTATATAATGTATTCTTATATCTTAAATAATCCAAAATCTTTTTTTATGACATCATGATACTGCACTGTATTT